>PVJD01004834.1:65000-127644 GCA_004026545.1 Mormoops blainvillei | reverse complement strand
GCCCCTGCGCGGCCCGGCCTCTGGCTGGCCGGGGGTGGGGGGGACAGTGCCCTGGAGGGGCCTGAGGAACGAGAACAGGGGACCAGCTGGGGGCAGTCACCTCCCAGGAGCAGGTGCTACGCTCAGCAGAAAGTGAAGGCATGCCCGCCAGACAGCCCCAGCAGGACAGGCGTCCCGCCTGTGCCCCCGACCAGCTGACCAAAAAGGGCATGGGGAGGCTCTCTTCGGGGACACACGGCCACGTCACTGTGGATGCCTGAGGCCACCTAGCCTGCAGGGACGAGGGGCCTCTGTCCTGCGCCAGGGGGCAGCCCCATGGCGGCTCCAAAATGAGGCCAGGACCATGAGGCCGCAGCCAGAGCGGCCCCTGCACTGCGGGCTGCGTCAGCATCTGCCACCACTGCGGACGCGATTCTATCGTGAGGCTCGAGGCAGTCCGACAGCCATGTGCTCTGAACACAGGTCAAGGCGGCTCCAGGTGGCCAAGTGTGGCGCGTGGCCAGGCGACATCCCCAGCGCAGCACCACCCTCTGCCCCGGCCGGGCCATGCCATGGTCTCAGAGACCAGCCCTCCGTAGAGGCTTTGGGGGCAGGGCTGGGTTCAGGCTGGGCGAGCGCCTCCCCGGAGGGTCCCTCCTGAACCCCAGCTGCAGATCCAGCAGGGGATGCACGGGGCGCCCGCTCCCGGAGCGCAGACCTGCCCAGGGCACCACCTGCTCCTGCCTGGGCTGGAGGAGGCGCTCCCCGCCCTCCCTGTGCGAAGGTGCACGTGGCCGCGCTGGGCCGCAGGTCCCCAGAACGCGCGGGCCTAGGAGGGGTCCGAGTGGAGACCCGCGGCCCCTGCCCCTGCCTCCGCCGGCTGCTTCCCCGGGGTGGAGAGCCCAGCAGGACCCCCAGGGGAGGAGAGGCAGCCCTCAGTGCCCCGCGGCTCCGAGCGGCCTCCACGTGCAGCCGCAGCTGCTCTGCAGCCCAGATTCCCACGGGGCTGCCGAGTGTCCCGCGGGAAAATGGAAGGTCAGCTCGTTTCTACCCAATAACCCACATGTGAGACCCCACTCCTGGGAGAAGGAGGGAGGTGGGCCGCGTGGGCTCTGGAATAGGGCGCCTGGTGCTAACTGGACTGATGGGTCAGACACGTGGGTGCTTCTGCGAAGGTATTTTTTTAGGTGAGATTAACATTTAAGCCACAGACTTCGAGCCGAGCCGCCCTCCACCATATGTGGGCCTTAAGAAAGAGGACCGACCTGCCCTGAGGAAGAGGAGACTCTGCCGGCCCTCAGCCTGTAGGCCAGAATCAAAACGTCAGCTTTTTCCTGGGGCTGCAGCCGCCAGTTCTGCAGTGCCCACTTCAGGCTTGCCCAATTTCACAGTCACCTGAGCTGATGCCTTAAAGTAAACCTGCACAGGTGTGTCTGTCAGCAGGTACGTGCGTCGGTGTGTGCACCTGCGTGCCCCTCTCTGATGTCCGTCATCCCCTACCTGGTCGTCATCTGTTTCCCTATCTGCTCTCTACCTCGCGTCAGTCTGTCGCCTGTCCGCCCCTCCTGGTGCCGCTTCTCTGCAGCCCGGAAGCCTGACCAACACAAGCAGGGGGTGGGAAGCGGGAAGCTCTGTCTGTGGAGGCCAGGGTCCCAGCTGCCGCCATATGCAGGTGTCGTCATAATGACAACCTCGTCAACACCTGTGTTTTCCTGCCCAGCTGAAGACGGGCGCCCTTCTGCGCAGCCCAGCCTGCACGCTGGCCTCCCTGCTCCCGGGGGGCTGCTGAGGTGGGAACTGAGATAAGGAAAGTCGCCAGTGAGGAGGGTCAGAGGCCTGCCCTCCCAGAACCGCCTGCTCGAAAGTGGGTCAGGCGCAGAAAGACGGCAGGTGGCAGCGGCTGTCAGTTGGGGGCCTTCCTGAACGAATGGGAACACCCTGGGTCCGGGACTACGGGGTCCGTGTAAGTGCGTCCCGTCGTCTTTAGGCACAGCGGTCCTTCCTAACGTGGCTGAAGGTCTATCGTGGGGGCCAGTGAGGCGGCCACCCGCCACGGTAGGGAGCTGAGGGCACTGGGCCAGCCGGGAGGGTGCGGCTAGGCCACGGAGGTGTTCTGACTGGGGTGTCTTTCGTGGTCCCTTCCCAATAAAGGGCCGAGTGTGAGTGCCCAGCGGTCATTGCTGAGCACTCTTGTTGCTCCAGAAACTGCTGAGCAGAACCTTCCGGCAATGGGTCTCCTGGCAGCCCACCCCACTGATGATGAGAGAGTCCCATAAATCCAGGCGCATCTTTAATTACACCTTCGGAACCTGGCGACATGATGGCTGTGACCGAGTCATAAAGGGCTCACTCAAAATTAGCTCCGCATACATTTCATGCGAGAGGGGAGAGGAGGCTGGTGTTTGAGAGGCAAGACGAAAAAATGTTTTCTACCTTGCTGCAGTCATCTTTTAAAATGGGATTTTAATTTCTTTTTAAAAATAATTGCTGAAGAAAGCTCTGTCTCTTGACTTCCACGGTGTTTATTAAAATCCACAGCGTCCATCAGCTCTGCGGAGCCCTCCCGCGTGTCACAGGAGCTGCAGCCAAAGCGAGGGGCGCATGTTCTCGGTGTTAAACCACCTTTCGGCCTAAAAATTGTCCGTCTTCACATCACTGTGTGAAATGTTTGCGGAGGAAGGAGCTCATGTGCCCTGTGTTTGGGGCCCCCCAAACCCCGGAGCTGGCTCCTTCCTTACAGCGGGGAGGGGCAGCCTCTCCCCGCCTCACCCCCAGTCTTCTTAGTAGCCTCATGTGATTTATTTTTATCTTCAGCCAACACATGTATTTTTACTTGTGTGAATAATATGGAGCAAGATTAAGTTTTTTTTATTTTGCTAATGAAGCCGCCTTGTTCCCAATCCAGTGAGGTGGTGATGAGTGTGGGGTTCACAAGTGAGCGGGGGCTCTGCTCATCCTGAAGTGACAGAGGGACTGGATGCTGAACCAGGCGACCGCGTGGCTGCCCGGTGGGAGAGCACGCTGACCCTAGTCCGTGGCCACAGTGTCACAAAGAAGCCGTCTCCACTACCGGGGACACCCAGCCCAGAGTGGCACAAGCAGAGCAGAAGGGGGGCAGAGCTAAGGAAGCCGGCTTGACCTCCAGCCCTGCGGAGCCGAGGCCCCTGTCCTGCTGGGACAGCCACACCTCGGAGCCTCAGGAGTTTAAAGGTCAAAAATCTTAAATTAAAGAAAAGGTGCAGAGAAAGCCGCACCTCCCCCCACCCCTGCGCCCTGCAGTCTGCCTCCCACGGGCACGCCCGGGGCTCCCGGCCCTGCCCAGCTGCCAGCCCCGAGCTCACCTCCGCGGCAGCAGGAGCCAGACAGAGGAGCAGGCACCTTTGCCCATGCGCCTCCCCACCCCCGCACCCCCGGGAGAGGCGACTGAACGAGGGTGCGAAGCCACATGAAGGGGCGGTCACGGAGGCGTGGCTTCCCAGACTCTCCGGAGGAGCGGGTCTCTGAGGCCGCCTGGGGACCAGGAGAGAATCACAGAGGCAGCCGCGCTCAGGTGCAGAAAAGGTCCCCGCCCGGGGCCCTGCCGCGTCTCCCGCGGGCCCACACGGCGCACCTTCCAAGAGCGGCGCGGTGTGCCGCAGCAGAAGGCGCGCGTGTCCCGGCGGGTGAGTCCGGCGGGGACCTGCACCGCGGCCCACGCACCCTGGGACCCGCGCCTCGGCCTCCCCGGGAGCGCCCTCTGACCCTCACCAGCGCCAGCTGCCCCCGCCCGAGCTTCTCTGTCCCCATGTCCCTCCCCGCGAGTCAGTGCCACCTGTTCTAGACTTTCTGTGAACGGGAACCTTACCCAATGTCCCCTGGCGTCTGGCTGCTGGCACTCAGCACAGCGCTTCTGCCACCTGCTTGCTGCGACATCAGCAGTTTTCGCGTTTTTATCACCGAGTTGTGCTCTGTTGCATGAACCTACCCCAGGGTTGTGCCCACTGCCCTTTGGAGGAGGGATGTCTGGGTGGCTTCCGTTCTGGGGTCATGGTGGACAAAGCTGCCGGGACGCCAGTCGCTGGTGGGCGTGGGTTTTGCTTTCCCTTAAGTAACAGCTTGGGCCTGGAGCCGCTGGGCCACAGAGGGCGGGCGGGCGGGCTTAACGCCAGGAGAACCACCCGGCCGCCCTCCGCAGCGGCCGCGCCATCTGCCACGGAGCCGGTGGGAAGCGCGGCGGCCTGGGCCCGCGGAGCCGCGCCTCCCCCGCGCGTGCCCACTCTCCCGCGTCAGGCACCTTGGTGCGTTGTCCCAGCCAGTGTGTTCAGCTCTCCAAAGGTGGTTTTAATTTACATTTCCCTGATAACGACAGAAGTTGATCGCTTTTTCATATGCTTTTTTGGTCATTCTAATACTTTCCTGTGTGAAGTATTTGTTCACAATTTTTGCCCGTTTTTATTGAGTTGTGTAAGTTCCATATATTTTCTGAACACCAGTTCTTTTCCGGATGTGTATGTTGCAAAATCTTTTCTCTCAGCCTATAGTAGCCAATTATTTCATATAGAAATAGACCCTAAGATGACACAGTTATTAAACTTAGGAAACAAGGACATTATAGGAGCAATTACAAATATGTTTAAGAACTTACAAGAAATTTTGTATATAGTAAATGTCCATATGGGAAATAGCAGAAAAATAAAAACTACTGAAAAAGGATCAAGTGGAAATTTCAGGAAAGAAAAATATAATGTGTGACATAAAAATTTCTCTGGATGGAATTAACAGCATGTTGTTCAATGCAGAAGAAAAGTTAGTGAATCTGAAGACAGGTCAGTGGAAAAACTTCCACCTGAAGCAATGAGGAAGAAAAGACTAAACAATTAACAGAGACTCGGGGACCTTGGTAATGTAATCAAGTGACTAAATGGATGGCTAACTGAGGTGACAGAAGGTGAGCAAGACTGGAATGGAAAAAATTATTTGAAAACAATAATGACTATAAAATTTCCAAATTTGATGAGCAGTTCTCAGCACAGATAATTCAAGAACCTCAACAAATTACAAACGGATAAGTACCAAGAAGACCACACCTAGACACAGTACAAATTACTAAAGATATTTCTAAAGAAAGGAAGTTCTAGAAGCAACCAAAGATAAAAGAGCCCTTTACGTACAAGAACAAAGAGATGAGCATGGCTAATTCCTCATCTGACACAAGGCATAACCGAACACCACGGTTAAAATGCTGAAATAAAAATGAACCAACCCAGAATCCGATGCCCAGTAAAAAGCACGTTAGAAAACGAGCACACGATGAAGGCACATTCAGCAAGACTTTTCCCGCCTAAGAAACAAAATTTGACTGAAGGGGAATGATACCAGATAGAAACTTAGTCTATGTGAAAGAAGAAAGAGCGGGGAATGCCATTTTAAAAACATTTTCTCCCTTTGTAGCTTCTTCATAAGATATTTGACTATTTGACATAAAAATAATAACAATGTACTGTGTTTATAACAGAGAAGTGGAATGTATGATACAATAGCACACAGAAGAGGTGAACAGAAACTACTGGAAGGGTTTTCAGTATATGTGAAGTGGCATAATTCAAGTGTTCAAGGCACACTTCGATAAACCAAGAACACATAACACAGTCCTTAGATCAGTCTGTAAAATGATAAACCAGAGGAGTACGGCTGAAAGGGCAATGGAGGAGATAAAATGGTTACTAAATATACTTAATTAAACCAAAAGAAGACGGGAAACCAATTTTAAAAAACAAAAACAGATGGCACATTTAGAAAAAGAATACAAATTTAATCCTCCTAACACGTGGCCTAACACGTGGGTCTCCTCTGAACCCGAGCTGCTGGTGAGGGCGCGAGCGCCCGCCCCGCAGAGCCCGGGTCAGCGTGGAGCCGGCCTCCAGGGCATGAGAGCCGGGCGGGCCCTTCTGCCCAGTCCTGCAGCTGTTGGGGGTGGGGGACTCACTCCGACGCCCGCAGTGTGCGCGGTCAGACCTGGACGTTCGCACACACTCTTTTGTATTTAATACATTCCCTCTCCTTCACTGTCCTTGCTGTGTTTATTTATAAATATTTTATTCATGAAAAATTAGAACGTTTTGCTCTTTAAGTTATATTTAGTACTGCATTTTAGAAATAAAAGATTTCCAAATACATATTATCATTATAAATATGTGGCGTAAATATATTCTATAAATATAATTAAAATATAAGCAAGTAGAATATAGAAATGTGAGCTATTTCTAATTTTCATCGTCCAGCATCGGTTCGGTGCCAGCCTCCTCCCTCTCACCCCTGCACAGTGTCCCGCCACGCGCAGCACCCACAGTCCACTGACCCCTTCATCCGCCAACAGACGCCAACGACACTGCAGTGGAGGCCGTGAACTCTGCCGTGGGGTCTGCTGTCCCCAGCTGTACCCAGGAGGGTGACGTGACAGTCTCAGAGCTGGATGAGAAGACAGTGGAGGGAGCCACGTCAAGCAAAGCCAGTGAGCCATGCAGGGAAGGGGGTGCGGTTGCTGTCTGTCCGCGACGAGACCACCCCTCCCAGGACGGAGCAGACCCACATGGGAGGGCCCCTTGCACCAGGGCCGGACCGCTGCCTGTGTGGGGGACAGATGACAAGCCCTTCCATTCTCCATTTCCCACCTGCCTTTCTAGCGTCCACATGAACACCTGATAAGCATGTAGACTGTACAACACATTTCTAATGACTCTTCATAAAAAACTTTCCTAAAGGGCTCTCTGGTGATGGCAGACATAAACTCAGGAACAGGAAGCGATCTTTCTTTGGCATGTATTCATGCAAAACCTCCAGTTATCAACAGGCATTTACTGAACACAGACGAGATGGTTGTAGAGCAAGGCAGCCTCATTTCTCTTTGGGGGACATTTTTAAAAGAAGAGACACGTTCATGTTTCAAGGGCCTCGAGGCCGGTGAGTCCCAGACCACCTCCGAGTGTGTCCAGTAGCTGGTGCAAGGGAAGGGAGAATACTGGGGGGATGTCCTAGGTTTTCTTTTTCTTTCTTTTTTTTTAATCTTTGAAACATTTATCAACACAGTTTTCTTCCGGGTTCACAGTAGTTTTTCTTGAAGGCTAGTAGGAAGGAGCAGAAAGCAAGTCAGATCAGAAAAGCCCCAAATGTAAACTGGGAGCGGGCACGTGTCCGTCACCGCTGGCGCCTGCCTTCAGAACCATTAACGCACGGCGCCTGTGATGAATGCATTGAGAAAAGTGATTACATACGGAAGTACGACACTCTCCCTGCATCGTTTAAAGTATGTGACAATGCTGATTAAAATAACAGAACATTCTAGCTTGCTTAGCTAAACATGATATTTCTGAATCCATTTCCAATTGTCTCCTTTCAATTTGAACAAATTTTGAGCAATTTTATTGCTATTCATACCTGCTTGATTTTTTTTTATTAGAGATTACACGCTTTTTTTTTTTTTTTTTAGTCAATGTTTGAAGCCCTGCAAAGTTTAACTGTTTCTGTGTCACAGAGAGAGGCTGCTTCTCTCTCTCCCTCACAGTGTCACCTTGACAGACGTTCCAGAAACATGGAAGCAAAAGCGCTCCGCGATCGTGAGAACCATTTCTCAGTTTCCACAAAGAGAAACAGACTCACAGAGGAGACCTGATTTGTCTAATATCAGAATGGAATTGTGCCACAAATCCACAGATTGAGCCAAGTCTCCTGATTTGTCACTGGGTTTTCTTTTGACCCCCAAGACTGCCCATCACGAAGTCCCCAGGGCAGCGTGGGCTGGCCGCTGTGCAGAGGAATCTCTGCGGACGTGGTTGCGTGGGAAGCACGCCGCCCGTGAAGCTGGTCAATGCCGAGGGAGGGGCGTGGAATCCCCTCGGGCCCCCGCAAGCAGTGTCTGCAGGAAGGGACCCCTGCCCTGGTGTGCACCACGTCAAGGGGTGGGGTGGGGGATCCTGAGCTGCCCCCCGGACAGCTTCCTTGGTCTAAAACGTCGTCCTGAGCTCTGATGACTGAGTGCTGGACCGGAATCCCTGGGTCAAGTAGGGTTCTAGAATTCAGAGCAGCAGACGCCGAGTTAACTCGCCGAGGACTGGGCTCACTTTGGGAAGCCAAGCCACGGCTGGGCGAGGGGTCTTGGGACCGGTGAGGGCTGGGCAGCCCGGAGACCCGGGCTGCAGGGGCAATGCCGGTTCCCCTGACACCCGCTGGGATGCGGGCTGCATCCTCCATCCATCTCCCTCCTCTCAACATTCCCATTCCCAGGGAGGGGTGTCAGGCCGGCCTGGCTGGTGTCCCGCACCGTCCCTTGGCAGGGAAGGTCTCGCTTGCAGCGTACTGATGCCACCTGGATGGGAAGGGGCGCCTGCCATTATCAGAGACACTGGGCTTCGGCAGACGAAACAGCCTGCGCCCTCTATGCTCTCACGTCTCCCTTCTTCCGCTGCGCTAAGGGGACAACATGGAACGGGCAGGGCTGGTAATCACAGGGAGTTGTGCCTGGCACACGGGAAGCAGCCCTGGCTTGGAGTCTGTCGTGGCCGCTCTTACATGGGAGCAGTGGGAACGCAGCCTTACGCAGGCCCTGGCCCCGCTGACGCTGAGTCCCTGCCTGTGCCGGTGCTCAGACCTCGCACCCGGCCCCTTCCTTCCCCAGACCCCTCCTCCAGGGAGCATCAGCGCAGCTGGAGCTGCCGGGCCCGCAAGCTGGGATTTGGCGTGACAGGGGCTGGGATCAGGGAGCTGAAGCGCTTGGGTGGGTGGTTCGGGCTGCCTGTCCCCAAAGCAGAAGGAGCAGGCACAACGCTGGGCTCTGAGCCTCTCTGCCTCGGGCCTCACTGCGCGAGGCTGGAACACACTCCATGAGCTCACTGGGGTTCGCCGTTCGATAGGACCTGTGGGCAGGCGCCCCGGGCCATGTGTCACTGGAGGGGTTTAACCAAGGGTGAGAAGCTTTGATGGAGAGGCTGGAGCGCCCCCGTTATTTGCCACTCGGGCACCGCAGCTCTGACCAATTTCTTCTGCGGGAAACATCAAATTCCAGGCGCGCGTGTGAAAGGACACCGCCTTAAGTAATGCGCCATTCCAGTGAGGCCAGAGCTCACATTTAAAAATATTATTCCGCTAATTAAAGTGGAATTAAATGAATGTAATGTTAACTGTCTACTGTTTAGCATAAAAAGTTGTTAAATATATCACACTCTATGTTCCAAACGGGTGGCGGGTTTCAGCCACGCTTAATTGTAAGAAGAGCCTTGTATTCCTTAATCACATAACTAGGTGGAACATAAAAATCACAATTACATGAGTTATATTAAGTAAAATATGTTAAAATAGTTTGTTTTTCGATGGTGGAATTTTATGGACACCATCATGAAACCGAAGTACATTTTTAATTGCCTAATTATTGCTATTTTCAGAGTCCATTTACACCATAATTGTTCCTGTTTTCATAGTCCAAAGAGCCCTCCGCGAGACGGGGCGGCCTCGGCAAGGGTTCCCGCTTCAGACACCTGCGCTCGCCGCCGCCCCGCCCCCAAAGCCGCCCCACACCTGCGGTGTGTGCAGCCGCCCGGCCCGGAGCGCTGCGCCAGGGCGACCGGGGAGTCGCACCTGAGACGGCGGCCCCGGCCCTGCGCATCCTGCTCTTGTGCAACAGGCCGCCGACGCCCGCGGCGGCCACCGCAGCCTCACACCGACGGCCGGGCGGGGCGCGAGCCCGGGGTCCGCGGCCTCCCCGCAGCCCCGAGGGCGCGTCTCTGCCCGCAGCACCGGCGCCGACCCAGCGCCCGCTGGCCTAGGGTATCCGCCCGCTCAGCTCCCTTTTTTTTCCATGTCATTGGCTTGAGGAAGGGCGGGAGTCAGGAGTACGTGGAGCTGTGATATTTCCTCATCCCTCGTTTTTTTGAAATTTTAATTGACTTAAGCTTAACTAGCCACAGGCTCCTAGCATCGCCGCCCTCCGGCGCGCCCATGAGGGCAAGGAGAAGGGCGGCCACCTGCGGGCTTAGCGGCGTCCTAGAGGCTGCCCGCCTTCTTCCGTTCCATTGGCTACGCTCGGTCACGTGGCCACCCCTCGTCGCAAAGGGCGCTGGGAAGCGTAGTCCGGCGGTGAGCCCCGGAAGGTGGGGGCCGGGCCTCGGTGGGGCCTCCGCAGCGCCTGTGACCCTGAGGCTGACAGGCCAGCCCAGGCCGCGCGTGCGCCTCGGCCCTCGGGGGCAGCTACGGACCAGCACGCGGCGCCACCCGCGGCGCATCGACGCCACGCGGCCCGGGCCCGGGCCCGGGCCCGCGGCGCGGCCTTGGTTCCGGTCTGCCCTGAGCCGGGGCCCCCCTCCTCGCGCCGGAGCACTGCGCCCCGAGAGGCCCCTGCCCGTGGCCTGAGCGTGCGTCTCTGCGCGCACGTGGACCCTTCGACGGACCCGATGCGAAGGCCCCCTTCGCAGGCCAGCGGGGCCGGCCCTGCCCCGAGGCCCACAGCGCACGACCGCGACGAGCACACGGGGCGGCCGTTATTGCCCACCGGCGATGTTTCATTTCGTTCCTGAGATGGAAAGAGAACAGTGGGGTTGAAGCACGACCCCCCCACCCCCCACCCCTCCGTGGGCTCTCCAGACCCGGACAGCCGTGACCAGGCTCCGGAGGAACGTGCCGGTTCCTCCCTGCCTGCCCTGCCCCCATCGCGGCCGCCCTGCCGTCAGGCCTACCAACCGCTCCCTTTCTTCCTCTCTGGACTGGAGCTGCCAGCGGCAACGATCCTTTTCCATGCTCCCCGCGCGCGGCTCTGCACGGGGACCGCTCACAGGGGCAAGCGTTTGCTGGATTGAATGGAACTGAGCCGGGGCAGTGAGTGCAGGTGAATGGCTTTGGTGAGTCCATTAGCTCTGCCCTGGGAATCCCGCTCCTGTCCTGCCCCATGACTGCTGGGCCACGTTAACGTGACAGAGAGTGACTCAGGCGTCTTCCTGATTCACTGCAGAGCTGGAAATGAGACGTGAAAATGACAGCCAGGGTGCACGTCACCAAGCACCGGAGGAACCAGGCAGGGCGCGAGCCCAGCCCCACCCCACCCCCGACCTCCCCAGCGAAAGCTGTCAGGGCCACGGGACCGGGACCCACAGAAGTCACTGGACTCGAGGCGCCCATGCGGCTGTGGGAGTTGACATCTGAGAGGGCATGAGGGACTGGGGGCCCCCTCGTGCTCCTGGAAGCCAGACTGAACATCTGAGCCTGAAGGCTGCTTGTCTGCTCACTGCATGGAGCAGAATTCGCTCTTGGTGTAGACGTAGAATATTTGCTCATCTAACGAAATAAAAAACCTCGGGCTTATCAACTAATACAATCTTAACCCTTTCAGGGTCAACTGACACCGTGGCGCCTCTGGGTGTCTGGGGCCACCTGTCCGCCCACCTCTTCTCCCAGGAGGCGTCTCAATGATGGGCTCTAATTTTATTTTTTACAAAGTTTGGGGGAGGGGTTAGAGAATTAAATACATAATGTACATCTGAAAAGTCACTAAAGACAAAGAAAAAAAGAGTAGGGTATATATATAGCCAAGTGTTTTGTGGATTTTTTTCTTCGAAAAAACTCAGTACAAGTGTTCAAGCCAGGCGGGAGCCTATCGCGCTGGTTGTGTATTTATTTTGCGCTCTACTTTGCAAAGTGATGCGTGTGCATTATGGAAAGCAAACAGCATTGTCTTTATTGTCAACAGAGTGTCAGGTTCACGTGTCCGTGACAGGGCCACGGACCTCACACAGAAAGTCTCCTGTCCCGGGAGAGTCTCTCGTGAAACATAAAATATGGGAGGTGAGGGATCCTTTCCTGCCAGAAGAGAGAGTCAGCCCCCTCCTAACAGCACCCATGGGGGCGGATGAGCCCAGGCTCCATCCATCCAAGAAGAGGGGCCCCCGCTTTGCAGACGAGCGCGGGCGCAATGAGGGGCAGGACCACCGTGGAAGCTGAAGGGTGTTTCTCAGAGGGACTACATGTGTGCAGCTCTGATATCCAGATGCCTGAGGCCGCCAGCTCTTGAGGACGAAGGCGCTGGAGGCAGGTGGTGACAAGCAAAAGGCATGCGCTGGCCCCAGGGCACATGGGCACGGGCTCCAGCAGCAGGACAGTGACGGCTCACAGGAGACTGGCACAGAGAGGCCCCTCCTTCTAGACCGTGGATGCCAGGTCACATTGTGGCTCCATGAAAAGCATCGACTACGGCTCAGTGTCCATCTAAACAGCACCGCGTGCACTCTGCTGTCTGATGTGTGTGGCTTCCCGTGACCGGAGTCCCACTGAAGTCCCTCCCTGCCACAGGGGTGGAAAGCAGGAGGCACAGTTGGCCGCGGTTAATCTGCACTTCCGGCTCTGTTTACCCGAACCACCTGTATGATGGCTGGAACTCTGTCACGGGCTGGGCGACGCCTCTGCGCTGAGCTCGGCGAACGGCCACCCCCAGTGCACAATCACGGTGGCCTCCTGAGGGGGAGGGGCATCCTGAGTGACGTTTGCTCTGGAGACAGCCCCTCGAAGACATCTTCCAGGCTGGGGTCCCTTGTGGTTCACAGCAGATCCCTGAGGACCACATGGGACCTGAGAAAAGCCAGACGTGGTGGGTCAGCGCCACCTCCATTTCTCGTTCGGGAGCCTTAGGGCTCGGGGCAGGCAGGTGTCATGTCACTGCTCTCCAAGAGTTCACGGACAGATGAGAGACCTTTTATTTCATGCGGAAAATTTAAATATCTGTCTAGACGCTATTACCTTCCCACAGACAAGCTCACAGCACAACGCCGCACCCGGACAGCAGAACTACCTCCCAAGTGGTTTTCCAAGACAGCTCTGCCCCCGCAAGGTTCTCCGTGAGACACCTGGAGTGGTCTTCTCCGACGTAAAACCTGTGCACGGCACACAGGCCAGAACCTCTTACAGGCCTGGAAGGACAGCCCAGCGGTGCCCAGAGGACCGGCAGGCACTGCTGGGGTTTCCTGATTCCCGATGTCACCAATGACACGTGACTCAACGCCAACCACCAATGACAGGTGGCGTGATGCCCACGCTCACCACCCTGCCCTGGGCGGCTTCCCGGGGCAGGTGTTCCCTTTTTCACTCCCATTTGCTTCGCTCCAGTCCGGAGCCGATGACCCTACTTTCTCCCCTTAGTTGGCACAGCTGACACTGAAGGTCCCCACGTGGTGTGCAGGGACCAGGTGCAGGTTTTAAACTGAGGACTTTCCCGATGCTGCCAAGATCCGGGGCCTCGCACGTGCTGCGTGCCGGCAGGGTCGCTGGGAGACGGGTGCGTGCAGTGCGGGCTTCGTGGGACGAAGAGCTGTCCTCAGCCCCTAGCCTTAGGGTTGTCGTGGCCTGGGGACAGGCAGGTAGAAAGAACGTGTACGAATGTGGTTCACCCCCCTCCACTGCTGGTGGGAACGTAAGATGGCGCGGCCGCTATGGAAACTGGATGGAGGTTCCTCAGAAAAGTAAGAACAGAACTGATACGACCCAGCAACCCCTCTTCTGAGCGTTTCTCTGAAGAATGTGACAACACTGATTCGAAAAGAGACCTGCACCCACTCTGTCACAACAGCCGTGGCGCGGGCCGCACGGTCTCCCCATTGTGGGATATAAAACAAATAAACACACAAAATAGAAACTCACAGACACAGACAACAGATCGGAGGGAGAGGGGCAGACAGCGGCGGGGAGCTCACTGCCGTGGGCCGGGACTCACGCGATGCTGCCAATAAGTGTTACTTCGATAGTTTAAAACATTTTAGTTCGCGGTGGAGGGGTGTTTCGAATCTCTGGTGGTGATGTCGAGGGGACAGCAATGAAACCCTAAGGATAAAAGGATTCATCACTTCATGCCACTTCCTAAATCAGATTTCAGGTGGATTAAAGATTTAAAAGTACGTAAACAAAGTCTCTAGAAGTGCACGTTTACCTAATCTTGTGCTGGGAAAATCCTTTAAATAGTATTTTGCCACAAAGTGAAAAATTGATAGGCTTCGTTAACATAAATTAAAATATCCTATAAGCAAAGTTTAAGGCAAATCACAAACAGAGGAACAATACTGCAACAAAGGGTCAATCTTAATGCTTGAAAATGTCTATGTGGACAAAAGACACGATGAGGAAATTCACAAAGGAAGTACGAAAGGCAAAAACATGAAAAATGTTGGACTTTGCAAGCTGTCAAAGATGTGCAAACTGAAACAATGGTGAAACACAATTTTTCAGCTATTACACTGACAGTTTCTGAAAAAGGAAAGCGCCACGTGGAGCGTGGGGGACAGGTGTCCGTGGGTTGCCGGCGTGAACTTGAAGTGACACAGCTTTCCAGGGGGACCTGGCAAAACTCTTCGCGTCGTGTAGGGCCCACTCGCACGGCAGCGCCTCTTCCAGCGATTTATCCTCCGAAAATAATCATAAATAATGGCAGAAATTTATTTAAAAGATGTTCCCTGGAAGGTTGTTTGTAATAGCAAAAAATTAAAAACAAAATAAATGTCTGACAACACGGAACTGGTTAAATAAATTACGCTGCAACGTCGTCCATGAGCATAAAAAATCGCACCGAGGACTGTCTGGTGACTTCGGGAAAGGTTCACAACCTTCAGATAAGTGGGGGGAACGCTGCGAAACAGCCTGTGCGACGTGGCCTCATCTTTTGTCTCTTAGAGTGTGCGACTGGAAGTCTATGCGTGGAACCAGGCTTCCAAAGAGTGGCCACAAAGTTAGCAGGGATTATCTCGGGGAGGCAAGAGCTTGGGCGATTTTCATTATTTTCAAAATATTCTGCAGTAAAAATGCATTACTTTTGTTAACCATCTTCTTAAAAACATTAGCTTGTATTTAAATTCTGCATAGAAATTGGGTCTCAAAAAATGGCCTCCAGGGGCCTCTGCTGGGAAACAGGGCAGCCTTGCAGGCCGGGCGGCGGGCCTCGCCCCGGGCCGAGAGCCGTCGCTGCCCGCCGCCCACAGCCGCCTCTCTCTACCAGTCATGGGGTGGAAAACTGATACAGCCTGAAAACAATATTAATTATAAGAAATGTGATACCACATCAGTAGGTAATAATAAACATTTGTTAGGCGCTCAGTATTTTCCAGACACTGAGCTCACTGCTTTACGGATGTTTTCTTATTTTTCTCAACAGTCTTTTGGCGGGGGGATTATTGTCTGCAAGTCACAGATGTGTAAACTGAGGCACGGGTGGGTGGCGACGCTCTTCCCGCAGTCGCGCCGCGCTCGGGCTGCCATGGGGAATGACGAGCCCGCCATGGGAGTCTGATTCCAGCGCCCGGGACTGCCTCTGAGAGTGAGGACCCCGCGCCCCACCCCAACATCACAGCCGGCCTGCGTCCCTTTGTGACGCAGCCTGTATTATGTAGCCCGACTCCGGGGTGAAAGATTTGTGGCAATTGCATGATGTATGAGGTGCCATTTGTAAAAATATTATTTAGTGTAAAACATGGTGTTTTTTCCTCCTGATTTACAAGTTGGATTTATAAATCTGCACTTCTCACTATCTGAGTTATATATCTTGCTGCTGATTTATAAAACTTGCCTGTAAATCTTCCCAGCAAAGTTTTGATTCAGAAATCATTACTTTAAGAATTAGATTCAGTTAAAACATTCAAGTGCTGTACAGGGAGCTGGCGGACTTAGACGGCGCCGGCCGGAGCCCGCGGGTCAGCCTCAGCTTTGCACGTGGGCCCTGAGGTCCCAAAGAGAGCGCCCAAATTAAGGCTCCCCTCCGCACTTTAGCTACAGCTGATGAAGCCACACAGGAAAGACCCAGCTCACAGCACCCAACTCTACCTCCAGACCCTGACTTCCATGCCCTGATGGGGTCTTCTGTGACGGCCCCGCCACCCGCTCCGGCGCCCAGGGCTGGCCCTGGGGCCAATGCCCAGGAGTCCCCAGACTGACCCTCCTCCTCCCGCCCCTCCCTTCTTCCAGGGCGGCCAAACCACGGGACCCCCTCCCGAGCCCAAGGCTGCTAAGCCTGGGGCGGGCTCTGTGCCATGCCACTGTCTATGACGCAGCTGGAGTCTCACTCCAGCCCTGTTCCTCACAGGAAGAGGGGGCTGGTCTTGGGGAGAAGACATGGCCAGTCCCAGGGGATAGGACACATTTACGAATGACCAGTGGCTGAATCAACCAGCGAGCGATGACGGAGGAGAGGGGCCGCGAGACTTAAGAAAAATGCGTGTCCCCCGACCAGGCCGCCCAGGCTCCGCTCCTCCTGGCTGCTGCCACGTGGGGCTGCTTGCCTCATGTCGCTAGAGATTCCTGAAGTTCAGATTTTATGTTAAACGCCCCAATTTTAAAAGTCCATTTGATTCAGGTCTGACTTATACTAATAAAAGCAGCTCACTTTGAGTGTACGGCCGAGTGATGCTCCATCAAAGTACACACCTGCCCCACCACCTGCTCAGCCAGGCCAGGGGGCATCTCCTCTCCCAGGAAGCCCCCCCTGCCCCCCGCCCACTGCTCCCCTGGCCCGCTGACCTGCTTCCTATCCCTCCACGGAAGTCTGCCCGTTTGGGACTTTAACACAAACGGAATGGCGAAGTCCCTTTCTCCCCCGCCCGGCGTGCGGGGAGGTCCTTCCGTGCCGCAGCCCCTTACACTGCCCGGCCGCGCAGGGCCCCGTGGCGTAAACGGACCATCCCTGCGGGCTGATTCCCGTTTCGGCTCTTTCCAGCTTCGAGCTCTTGGGAATGAAGCTGCTGCGCGCATTTCTGGACAAGCCCTTTGACGGGCGCGCGCTTTTCCCTTCTCTTGGGCAAGGCCCCGGGAGCAGAGCCGCCCAGCCACTTGGGACGCGCGCGCCGAGGCCCGTGAGCGGCCGCCGAGCCGCATGCGCGCGCCCCCGCCGCCCACCCGCGAGCGCGTGGTCCCGCCGCTCCACGTTTTTACCAACGTGCGGTATTACTGTCAGTCTTTTCAGTGTGCGTCGCTTACTCGTTTTAGGCCTCAGTTTAGTCGTTTAAATGTGACGTGGCCGTCCGTTTCGACTTGAATTGCCCTAATCACCAACGGTGTCGGGGCCCCTCTGCGCGCTCGCTGGTCGTCCGTGCGTCTTCTTTCGTGAGCCGCGCGCGCAAACCTTCTGCCCGCCACGCTCCGGCCGTCGGCTCTGCGGCCGCTGAGCGCGGGGGGCTCCGGCTAAGCGGGACCCAAGCCGCGGCAGCCGCACGCCGCGGAGGGCGCCCCCGCGCTCGGCCTCCCTGTTTCCTTGGCTCGCAATGTCTTTAAAAGGCAAATGGCCTTCATTTTAATAAAGTATAATTTGACCTTTTTCTTCTTTCGCGGATGCTTTCTGTGTCTTCAGAAATATTTACTCCTAAATTGAAAGGCGTTCTCCCATGCTGCCTCGTAGATGGGTTATCGTTTCAGGCTTTCTGCTCGAATCTAGGACCCATTTCAAATTAATCGCTGAGAAGGACGTGAAGGACGGGCTGTGGTCCACTTTGGTTCCACACAGAGAACCAGTTCTTGTCCATCACAGAAAATGAAGGAGTGTGAGTCCTCCAATTTTAAAAATTGGTTTTAATTTTCTAGAGCCTTTGCCTTTTCAGATAAATTTTAAGATCATTTTGTTACTTTATACCAAAAAAAAAAAAAAAGCCCGCTGAGATTTTGATTGAAATTTTGTTGAATCTATAGATCAGGGACAATAAACACGCAACACTGTCCTTCCAGTTCATTAATAGCATGTAGCTTTCAATTTAGTTAGATCTTACTTAATATTTCAGTAAAGTTTTATAGTTTCCTGTTGAAATCTTGTGCAACTTTCATTAACTTTACTGCTAGATATTTTATCTTAAATTTTTATTTGATAAATATTTTCTGATTATATATAAATACAATGAATTTTGTATATTCTTCTTGTATTTGGTGACTTTGCTAAATTCATTTTTAGATCTGGTAGGTTTTTGTAAATTCCTTAAAATTTTCTATGCAAACAATCATGTCATTTGTTAAAGTTTTATTTCTTCTTTTTCAATATTTCTGTCTTTTATTTTCTTATTTTCCTTCCTTATTGCACTGGCTAGAGCATCCAGTACAGTGTTGAAGAGAAACAATGAGATTAAGCATCCTCGCCGCCCCCAGTCTCAGAAGAAGGCATCGGTCTTAGCCGTTAAGAATGACAGACTTATTGGGTGACCACGTAGTAAGTTACAGAAATGGCTAATCACTACATTGTACACCTGAAACTAATATAACATTGCATGTCAACAGTCATTTTTAAAAAATTTAAATTGCTGTATGACCTTCACAGATTCCCACGAGCAACGTGAGAAAGTTTCCTTCTCTTTGTAATATGCTAAGAGTTTTTTTAATCATGAATGGATTTTGGATTTCGTTGAGCTCTTTTTCTGCATCTACTAAGATGATTATATAATTTTTCTCATTTATTCCATAATGTGTTAAATCACACAGAGTAATTTTTCGATGCTGCAGGATCTTTGCAGTCCGAGGGTGTGCCCGGCCTGCTGCCGAGTTCAATTTGCTGATATTTCGTTGAGGATTTTGGTTTGTATGTTAATGGGAGACACTGGGCTTTAATTTTTTCCCCCTAATGACACTGTCAGTCTAATACAAGGATTACATTAGACTCATTAAGCATGTTGGGAAGCTGTCATGATTCCTATATTTTTGAAAAAAGTTTGTCTACTATTGTTATTGCTTTTGTAAATGTTAGATAGAATTCAGTGGTGAACTCTTGTCAATATACAATTTTTCTTGTGGAAAGATCTGTGCTAATAAATCATTTATATATTATGTATATTATATTATTCAACTTTTTATTTCTCCTTGATTGTATTTTTGAGGCATTTGTTTACTCTGTCTAAGGTATCAAATTTATGAGCATTAAGCATTAAGTCGTTCATAATATTTTCTTACTAGTCTAATATTCTTTATTACTCCTTACTCTTATTTCTTGCAATTTTTAGGGTATATATTTTTATTATTTTGGATATGCATTGATGGTCTGCAGGCTGCATTAAATCGCGTTTGCGTTTCTGATATTGGTAGTTCGGCTTCTTTCTTTATCCGTCTCTTATTCTTGCTGGCGGGCCATCAACTCGTCAACCTTCTCGAAGAGCCGGTTTGTGGCCTCGTCTCCTTGTGCGTTTCCCGCCCGCTGATGTCTGCTCTTCTATTTATTCATTCTTTTCCTCTGCTGCTTTGGGTGAATTTACTTCATTTTCTCTCTCTCGGCAGCATCGTTGGCTCTTACTTTTTTTCCCAGTGAAAAATCTGCTTTTTAATTGAGGTGCTTGGTACGTTTACATTTGAGGTAATTACTGACCAGCTGAGACTTGAGCCCGCAGTCAGACCACCTCACTCCCATCCCCTGCTCCGCGCAGCTTCCCTTCGGCGGCTCACGCCCTGCCTGCGTCCTCTTAGGCTAATCCAGTAGCTCAGGGCTCCGTTTTGTTTTCCCTGTTGGCTTTTTAGTTACACCTTGTATTATTTTGGTTGGTTGATGCCCCTGTAAGTCACAGCTGTAGATACAGCTATGCGGCTATTTACATAAGCTAAGAGACATTTGTGCTTTATACTGGTCACTCACCAATGTTTCTCCACTGCGCTCAGCGGAAGCACAGCCCTATCTTGTGTCACCTGAGTTTAGCACGGTTCTAGTGTTGGTACCCAGCTATCCCTAACCCACGCTGTGAGCTCGGTCCACATCTACACTGTTACCAATTCACAAACGTCACTTAAGGCATTTTGGCCTTAGTGGCTCATATCATGCATCCGCCACCCCTCCAGGGACAGGCTGTGGGGACCGGGTCCCATCAGTGCATCACGGCACTAGGTCTGTCAGGCATCATGTCCCGGATCACGTAACGCCCTGAACTTTGCCGGTCACGGGGAGGGGGCACTGGGGGCTGGGTTTCAGGGGTGACTGTCCAGCTGCCTGCATATGGGATGAGTCACCTCGGATGGCAGGAGGGCACACGCATGCCCGGCTGACACAGGATCCCACCCTCGGGGGCTCCGTCCTCCCTTGCCGGGGTCAGGCCCGTGCAGCTGATACGGGGAGCAGCTGGCTCGTGTCCATCGAGCAGTGGGAACGGGAGCTGAGCCCCTCTCCGTGACCTTGAGAAGCGAATGTCACCTGCCGCCTCAGCTTCCCTCATCTGCCTGGGGAACTGGATGTGTCTGCATGTGTGTGTGTGACGCAAGTTAAGGCACACACTGGCAGCGGCGAAGCTGAGCGTGAGGTATTAAAACTCTAAACCTGGGCATAACTTTGGCCGGTGATTTTACTCCGTGTTTAGTGACATAGTTAAATAGTTCCATACGGGGACTTATTTGAAACTACTTATAACAACGACAACATAAAATTAGCCCAAACTCGACCACAGAGGACTGCCTGAATTATGGCCCTGCCACATGGTGGGACACCACACAGTCACCTGACATCTTACAAAGAAAAGCTAATGGCACCGGGCAAAGCTCACACTATAAAGCACCCAAGTAAGTACCCCACATAATTTTGTGAGGAGCCCCATGTCACTTTACTTAAAGGGAGAGCTCTCCCAACCAGTGCCAGAATTTCACCAGACGGTCCAGGCCAGGGCCTCCAGTCTGAGCTGGGAAGTGCTGAGAAATGAAATCAAGACCCTGCCCAGCTGCTGCCGCCACGGGCACTGGGGGCAGGTGGCGGGTCCCCCTCCCTCCCCTACTGTGAGCAGAGCAGGGCCCTGGCACACAGCGCAGGGCAGCCATTTCCGAACGTCACACGCATACCCGCCCTGCACTGCACGCCGTGCGCCCACCCGCGCCCGCACAGACACACCATAGTGGATGCGTACCCCCACCCCACACGGAGCCTTGATGTACAGAAATATATAGAACACGCAGAATCACAGCAGATGGAAATGCCTCAGGCAGCTTAACTCTTTCCATCTTTGGCAGCAGAATTTCCAGTGTTTGCAAAACCCCACGACACCAACACTGAGCGTTGCGTCCACACCCAGCTGGAGCACCCAGGTCAGGCCGGAGGGAGGCCTGGGGCGGGACGGAGGGGGGCCCGGGGACAGAGGGCTCTTCTTGCTGAGCTGTCGCCATCCCCGCTCCAGGCACCCCAGTTGCTTGAGCCCGGCACACAGCCCGCACTCAGCATATCTTTCTGAGATCTTAAGGCAGCAGAGAAAATTCTTGTCAATTTTCTTAAAAATCTATTTTCAAACAGACACACGAGCATGGATGGCTCTGGTCCGTGCCTGCAGCCGACGCCGTCCTGCCCTGGAGTCGAAATCAGCCACCCCCCGACAGCCAGCAGGGCCGGTCCCACCTCTAACAGTAGGTGTGCCTCTCACGGCGCCGGTGGGTCTCCCCACCCCTCACCCGCACTGCCCACCCCTTGGCTCTCAGAGGTGGCTTTTTGAACAATTACGTCCTGTCCCAGTGGGCGTGCTCTGTCCAGGTGGAGGGTCCGACTCCTCACTTGGGACGCAAACCCCCGCTGGCCACCACCACCTGGAGAACGACGACAGCCAGGGCGCCGTCAGACAGCGGACGCCTCGCGCGGGGTGTGGCGACGAGCGGACCAGAGTGCCTGCCAGTCTTGGTGGGGCACGCCACGTGTTTCTGGAAAAATGAAACTGCTCTGGGGAAGACAGGCCGCCCCGTGTGCTGTTCCTGGGCAGCATCTGGCCGGCACGGCAGCCTCCTCTGTGCAGTGGGACAGTCACCATGTCCCTTGCTGTGCGGCGGTGTCGCAGGTGCAGTGCTGAGCCTGGCACATCGTGGGTGCGCAGTAGTGACCTGGCTGCTGGAGTGTGAAGAGCATCGGGCCCCCCCACCCCGGCTGAACACCTTCCCCGCTCCCGGCACTTGCAGGCAGGACCTGCTTTGCCCCCAAACATAGTGGAAAGTTTGGGAGGGGCCGGGACAGTCAAGCTGGGGTCAGGGCTGGAGGCCAAGAGCTGAGAGGCAGTCCTAGATTTAGGGCCCAGAGCAGAGCGAGCGAGCGAGGCTTCTCCGCCCCCTCCAGCGCGTGGTCTCGGCCCCACTGCTTGGTCCCTGGGACTCAGCTTCCCCTCGGTGAGGTCAGGTTCTAAGTGCCCCCACACCTCCCCACCAGGTTGCTTTGGGAAGGAAAGGGCCCTGAGTGGGGAGGGACCCACCCGGCGCCTGGCTCTGACACCCTGTCGCAGGGCTGCCACCAGGTCACCCTGCGAGAGCAGAGCCCTCTGTTGCTCTGTGCAGTCCACACACGCCAGCCACGCACACGCCGGCCACCGGGCCACGACTCTCCTCCGCCAGGCCTTTCCCCAGGTGCCAGAAAGACTGGGTCCCAGGTGCTGCCGGCTGGGGTAGAGACTCACCTGTAGGCAGACTGCATCACTGAGTGGCGACAGATGTCTGCCCAGGGGCCGGGAGCGAGTGCTGCGCCTGGGGGTCCCCTGGGGCTCAGGAGGCAGACACGCGGATGTGTCACAGACGCAGCAAACAGGCCCCGACCGTCTTCGTTCCTTTCGACTACACGCTCCTTCCCCCCCATCATTCCCCACTTCCCGATTCCCGCCTGCGCCGGCGCAGAGGATGCGCCACGGGGAGACAGCCGTCCTTCCGGAGGGAGCGGCCCTGCCCGCGGTCCTCACGGCCCTGGGCAGCCCCCTGGACTGAGGCGGCCCCGCACGGGCCACTGCCCGGCCCCTCACGCCGCGCACAGCCTCGGGCGCAGGGCGGGGCCGTCAGCAAGCGCGCGTGCAGGGCCGTGTGAGCTGGGCCTGGCGGGGCCGAGGGCCGGTGGCTGGGGTGCGGGGAGAGCTCCAGAGGGAGGCCCGCCGCCCTCCGCCGCGCTGCCCAGCGGGGCCGCAGCGGGGGACGGGGTGTCACTCGGGGGCTCTCTCGGGCCTGGCACGGGGCCTGGCGGACGGGAGACACCACTGTCAGTAACTGAATGATGGGGAGAAGGACTAGTGAGGGTCTGCGGCCCAGCCCTCGGTCAGCTGACTCTCCCAGGACGAAGGCGGGCCCCTGCCTCCCAGTGAAGCAGGGGCCCCCTCCCGGCACGCGGGGCCGGGCCCGGGCTCCCGCGGTGGGTGCGCCTCCAGGGAGCCTCCGGGCACCGTCCGGAGCGTCCGGCCGAGTCCCTGGGGGCGCCAGGCCGCCCACGACCCCGCCCGCCCGGCCCTGGGCCCTCCTCACCCAGAGCTCGGAGGAAAGTCACGGCAGTATTCAAAAGGTTAAAGCAGAGTGAACTGTTAATTTTAATGCTTTCTCTAAGCTTCAGTTTTAATAAGCGAAAATGATGTTCTTATTTGCAGTAAAGTGGTGTTATAAAATTCTGTCTGTCAAGCTCGTTTTAAAACCATGGAAATAAATGATCTGACAAAATCAGGCTATTAGACAGTGAGGAAGAGTGATTTCCATAAAAGTAGAGGAACTGCTCCTTAATTTCACACTTGGTAGTCTTTTGGGTCGACTAAATTTTTAAATAAGTGATAAAATTATATTAGCGCAATTGCATTTTTATAGATTTTTTTGGTCATTGTACTCTTTCTCAATCCCTTTATTTTAACTCAAACTGCTCTGCTGAAAGGTGACTCTCGCCTTCTGTTACCTCGTAACAGTCTCGGCCCACGACGCGGCCCAGGCGTCCGGCGGGCCTGCTCAGAGCGCACAGCACGTGGCCACACACAGCCACATGCAGCCCCTCCCTGCAGACCTGTGCGCTGGGCCCACTGGGCCCTGGGCTCAGGGCGAGGGTCGTGGTCCCCTGAGGGTATCCCCTGGGGCCAGGAGCACAGCTGTCCCTGGCCTCTGAGCCCACCCAATATTTTGCTCCGAATGAGACAGAGGAACAGGCCCTGTTCTCCAGAAACGCCCCCCTCACCCTCCAGGGCTCAGGGGGCAGGGCCCGGGAGTATCTGTGCAGAAGATAGGGACGGAGGTGGCCAATGGAAGGGTGGCTGCCTGGGACCCTTCCTGTGACCCCAGCCCTGGCAGACACTTCTAATCGTGGACAGCCAGGCCCTGGGAGGCTGCCCGAGAGGACGCCCAGAATCCGGGGCCCCCGTGCCACCGGGATATCCCTGGTGGGACCGATGCAGGCCTGGCGGCGGGGAGAAGGGGCTCTTCTGACCGGGTGTTTGAGAATCAGCAGTGCCTGGCGCATGCTGGGAGTTGCACTGCGGGTCAGGCTCACTGTCCTGGGCCCAGCCTGTGGGCACAGCTGTGTCCTCCACGCTCATAGGTCAGGGCCGGCCTCTTCTCTCGGCCACTGGGGCTTTGAGCTGATTCTGAGACCTTGCCAGCAGCGCATGCTCGCCCAGCCTGGGTCCTCTCGTTCCACCCAGGCCGGCCCACCCTCACCGGTCACTGTCGCTCGCTGACCGTGTCCCTGCCCAGGCATCTCTTGACCTCGAGGCCCCGCCTAAGTACAGGCGCCCGGACACTCTGGCCCCACGGCGGGTGCGTCTGGACTCAGGGCCCAGGGCCCGGGACGGCACAGGCAGCTCGAGCTCAGCCTCAGCGCCTGCTGACCTGGCCGCGCCCGCCGGGCACGTGCGCGGGGCTCAGGCTGGGACGCCGGCCCAGGCTGCTCTCCAGGGCGGCCGCTGTTAGGGACGTGGGTGTGCGTCCCGGCAGCTTCCTCCAGGAAGGAGGTGAGCCCTTCCATCACGAGAAGGGAGGGAACCCAAGGCGGCTGAGTGTTGGCTGTGGCCCGGGCGCAGGGTGCGGCACAGGGCGAGGCTGTGAGAATGCGGGGGGCGGGGCGGGGGGGGCGGCCACCTGGGAGGCCTGGCTCTCAGCGGAAGGGGCGGCCTGCCCCCAGAGGGCGTGGCCTCTGGTCTCCAGTCTGAAGCCGGGTCTAAGGAAGGGAGGCGCTGGGAGAGGCATCAGCACGGGGCGCTGACCTGGCACTTTGGGGAGTCAGCTTGCCTTAAGCGTTTCTTCATTAATTCAGCAAATGCTGACCCAGCACTTCGTCGGAGCCGAGCACCGTGTGGCTCCCACAGCAGGGAGCTCGTGTGTGACGCAAGGAGGCGGACGGGATTCCCGGGCTCACCCAAGGGCGTCTCCCGGAGGAGGGTCACCTGGCCGTGGGGAGAGGCAGAGACCTGGGGACTCCCGGGCTCTCTGCCGTGCCGTGGCCTCCCTGTCTGTGCGGTGACGCTCGGGGGTGTGGCATGGTACAGGTGGAGGGTCCCTGCAGGCTGTGACCCAACAGCCACCCGTGGGTGCCCTCTGACAGAAACAGAGCGCCCTTCTGATGCTCGAGAGAGCGTCTGCCAGGCACAGCCGTCAGAACTGCACCTTCCACCCTCTGGGGAGGCAGCGTGGGAGCGGCAGGGCCTGGGAAGGGGGAGGTGGCCTGGGGCGGCCGGGCCAGCAGGGTGGCCTGGGGCGGCCGGGCCGCCTCTCTCCAGGAAGGGGGAAGAGGTCCAGATTAGTCATGTTGTATTACTTCTTTTTATGGCAATGCTCTGAAAGTCTGCAAATGTCAGCATGTTAATTTACTGTCACTCAGCGATACGGCTGCACCCTTCCAGAGACGCGTTTCTTGCGTCTTCAGTAGTGCACTCCAGGCGCCCCCCAGCTTACGGCTGCTATAGATAGTGCGGCTCCTTTCACTCTGCCCGTCGCCAAAATGTAGAAATTCATCACCGCCCGTAGCCACACGTATGTTCGGCGCGGGTCTGCGGCCGCGGTTCCCGCACACAGGCCCAGGGAGGCCTGATTCCCGTGCCCCTTCTTGCCCCTCGTCCTGCTGCAGCGCCCTGGGGTTTCTCTCCCGAGGAACGTGCAGAGATAAATTTAATGGAGACGTTCTTGCACATCAGTCATGGCTGGGTTTGTGTATGAAGCCTGAGCCCTTCCTGTCTCCGGACCCGGCCACCCCCATCCTGATCCTCTCCTGTGGTGGCAAACTTACTTCAAAAATTCTGATGAAACACTTTGTAAATTTTGTTATTCTGTGATGATAATAAATCATTATAGCCTTAAACACTTCTCTAGCTTGGAGCCTCAGTCACAAATTATCTTGTCATTCTGACCAAAACATTCTCCAAAAAAGCCTGACAAGTGCTAAAACCCAGAACATGAAACCATGTGTTGTTGTGAAAGCAAGATTCAGAAATGTCAATTAATTAGATTAAGAGGCTACTTTTAGCTTTACTCGTGTTGCCAAATAACCCTTAAAATATGCACAGCAGTGGGATCTACCTCCGCGCACAGCCCTTCTGTGCGAGGCAAGACAATGGGTCGGACTAATGGACAGAATTATTGTCCCTGCCAGTGGGCTGGAGAGAACAATCTAGAAGCAAATGTCTTGCTCCCTTTCCACACCGTGCCTCGCAAACCGTATAAACCCTGCCACTGACGAGCTCGAGCAGGTGCCCTCCCGGCCCCGGGAGAGCACGCCCAGGCCGAGCAGGGAAGTCAGGCCTTCTCCGTGTGCCTTTGGTACCAAGATGGGTTTTTAATGCCTTTCTGTGCTTTTTGTTAAATTTCAATTTGCATTTTGAAGTTCACTTTGTAAAAAAAAAATATATATCATGGAGAAATTATTTAAGTGTTTTTATGCCTGCTTCTTGAAAATCTTATCTTTAAATAATCTATAGCCTCCATTTTATTTATGCCATAAACTGTTCCTATATTTTAATGGTCTGTTTGCTTTAAAAGGGGTTGTTGGTTTTAATAGCTCAGTTACTATCTTTGTAAACTAAACTCCTTCTGACGAAATCCGAGCAGATCATCCCGCCTGTGTGCAAGGCACATTCCAGCCCCTGAAAAGGAAATTTAAGCCAAATAAATGTTCTGCCCAAATTAAAATACATAAAATGAATAGTTAACATGGACAGGAGCTGATGGACGGAGCAGTTGGGCAGTGGGCACGTGGGCGCTGGGGGAGCAGGCTGCCAGGCGGGCCCTGGGGGAGAGAGCCCACGTGGAGTTGCTCCCCTGCCCGTCGCAGGGCTGCTGGGTCACAGTGCTGGCGCGGACGTGTTGAGTGAGCAGGAACGGGCAGGACGATGGCACTGCGAAGGGTCACACGAGGCCAGACTCTCCGGGGGACTAGAGAGGAGTGTTGGAGAACTGCAGCCCCTGCGCCCTGGCCAGGACCCGGGGCCCCCACCAGCTGTCTTGGGACGACAGGGACTGGACTCACCCCCAAACTCCACCGGCAGCTGCACCCAAGTTGATTCTACACGAGCCACACAGAGTCGGACACCCCCTTTGCGACAGGGCCCTTTCGTGGAGGAGGGACACACCTGTGCCCACACCCAGCAATGGGGGCTGGGGAGGGGACACAGGATGAAAGACGTCAAAGCCGTGCGAGGTGGCATGCAGGTGTGGGAGACATCCCTACCCTCTCGGCCTTTGTCACCTGGCCACCGACCGACAGCCCACAGCTGCCCAGCAGCGAGCACGAGGGGCCCAGAGAGGCCTGAAGACAAGCCACCGCCCCGCACACTGCCCCGGGCTGCAGCGTCCATCCTGTTGTTCGGAGCGAGGTGTGCCCCGGGCCTGGGGACAGGGAATTCCCTGGGGCGGGACTTCCTGTGTGCAGCCATCTCCCGCGTGATATCATTCGGTGCAGGGCCCAGAGGGGCATGGGTGGGGCCTCTGCGGCCTCCCCGCGCGGTGCTTCCCACCCCTCGCAGCCAGCCCCACTGCTCGCAGCCAGCAATGAGGCGATTAATGAGCCTTACGAAAGCCCTGCGTTCTCTCTGGGAGTGGATGGGTAGTAAACACACAAATAAGCAAATAATTAAATAACTGAGAAGAAGCAAATGGTGGGCGAGGCGCCCAGGGCCCCCACCGCCCCGGGCTCAGCAGCGCAGGGTGGTCAGGGCAGCGGAGGTGGGAGACCTGGCTCCAGGGTCGGCCCCGCTGGTAACGTGGGTGTCAGCGTGGCCAAGTCATGCCCCTCGCTGAGAGCGGTCCCTCTGGGCCCAGAGCCCGTCCCCCGTGACGGCCACAGAGGGCAGGGTGAGCCGGGACACGGTCAGCCCTGGGGCAGGCGCTGCCCGCGTCTCCTCACGTCCCTCACCTTCACTGTGACCACACCTGCTGAAGGCCTCCCCAGTGTGCCCAGGTCTCTAGCCCATGAGAGATGGGCAGCGATGCCCAGCCAGGGACAGAGGGGGTCCCAGACCCCCTGCTGCCGGGCCCCCGAGGTGGGACGCCTGGGCGACCTCCCTGTGTGGTCCCACAGAGGTTCCTGGGGGGCTGCCCGTGGAGCCACCTTCCTGCCCTTTCCCGTGTCACCCGTCCCGTCTGCGCTTCCTGGGGTCGCCGTCCGTGAACCACTGCCTGCGAACACCCCGGCCGTGCCCATTACTGGAGGAGCCCCACCTGCAGGACGCTTGGGAGCAGCAGGGAGGGGCCCCCGAGCGCCAACGCCCACCTGAACCGGTCAGCCACCTGCTGTCATAGACGATGTGGCCCCTGGGATGCCTGAAATCCAAGGCAACGCTCCCAATTCTCCAAGTTTGGCAAGGAATTAAAGTTTTTCTTCCCCGCAAGCGTGGCCCAAACCGAACGTTCTGCAGGTCACATTCAGTCCAGAGGCCACCTTGTGCCAAGTGAACATTCACTGCTCTCGCCAGGTGCCAGAGCAGCCGGGACAAAGGTGGCGGCACCGCATTCTAGTAAATTCTGGTCTGTGGCCGCTGCAGGGTTAGGAAGTGACACCAAAACGGGCCTGAAGCTTTCGGGCAGACACCGCACTCTGTCCCCGGGGTCCCGGGCCCCCAGCGGTGCCTCTGGAGAGGAGAGCCGGGAGGTCCCCAAGGCCAGCGGCTCACTCCGGGACCCACCCGGCCCACGGGGGGCCGGCAGGGACCCCATAGCCCGGCTCCGGGTCAGGTTTATCCCTGCTGCTCCCAGGGGACTGAGGCCTTTACTCAGGGGACGCACTGAGAAGACCCTGGGTACGTCGCCCTCAGGCGAAGCTGCGGCCACACGCTGATCCAGACACCCAGGGGAGCCCCCGCCCGCCATCCACAGGCAGCACGCGCGGCGTGACCCCGACCCCGGGGCCGGAAGGGCCTCGGGCTCCGGGCCTGGACGCAGGTCGAGGGGAGCCTATTGCCCGCGGTCCGGGTCTCAGCGGCGGGTCCAGGAAGGACCCAACCCGGCCCCCAGGCGCGGCTCCCGCCGCGGGGCAGGGAGCTCTTCTCCCCTCGAGGCTGAGGTCCTTGAGCAGGACCTGCAGGAGGCCACACTGTGAGGGGATCTGCCCAGAGCATGGAGGCGGGGGCGGGGAGGGACCGAGAGAAGGGGGGGGGGAGGAAGGCACGTCCTGGGACGCCACTCGGGCCCCTATGTCAGCACCTGCTGGGCCCCCAGGCCGGGACTTGACCTCTGAGCCCAGCTTCCCCGCTGCGCTCGGACCCTGGGCCGGTCCCCGCAGACGGCGCCCTGCTGAGCAGCCCGAGCCCCGAGCCTGCGCTGACTGGGCCCCTCAAGGCCGGCAAGGGAACGTCGGGGAGCCCGCTGCCCGCGACCAAGCAAACATGGGGCAGGACCACGGGGCTTCTTCTTGAGAAGAGAAGTCTCATATCGCAAAAAAGGCCACCACCGCTGATGGCCAGGAAGCTGTGTAGAAAGTCTCAGCAAGGCGCCCGGGGGAGAACAGCGATGCTCCCTTTCCCTGACGCAGAAGGCGCACCCTGGGCTGAGACGGCCGCCGCGGGCCTGCCGCCTCAAGGCGTGGCCAGAGCGGCGTGGGACCAGCCCTGCTGAGGCCCCGGGCGAAGGGGGGCTGCGTCCTCCGGGGTCCCTCCTGGCAGCGTCCACTTGCATCCCTCCCTCCAGGTCCAGCCCTGGCCAGGGCCTGAGCCTTATAACTTCACTCTGTGCTGCCTGCCCGGCCGCACACCTGACTGGACACTGTCACTGCTTTGTCGCTGTTGTTGGTCTCCTTCCTCCAGCTGAACCCCAAGCTCATTCAAGGCCAGGATGGGCCTCGGGCTGACCTCGGGCTGACCCCGGGCTGGCACAGGGTGGGCAGGGCCGTGCTCCCATCTGAGGTCCATCCCGTGGTGAGACCTCATCTGGCCTTCAGAGGTGAGATGACATGGGACGGGGCTCACCCCTCCTGGAGACTGTACGGTGTCCAAGGAGACCTTGCCAGTGTCCCCACCACAAGTCTTAAGCCCACAGAACCACCTCCTAACTTCTCTCAAGACAGAGCCATGGGTCCCATGTGTAACAGGGAAGCTAACCTCTACGGTCAAACCGGCCGCCACACCGAAGTCTCCCAGGACCCTGTAGTTATGAGCCTCTGGGCGCCGGGATCCACCCCCTGCCCCCGCCGCCACCACCCTCTGCTCCTAGAACCCCCATGGGCCCCTCTCTGCTCCAGTGCCGCATCCCTCCCCACCCCATCCTACACCTCATCTCTTGATGGCAGGGAGAGCGGGTTGACTCTCCGCAGCCAGCGCACAGGCACGGCGTGCAGGGCGGGGAAAGGGGCCGGGCCTTTCCTTTGCGACCTCATTCTCGGGTCCCCGCCCCTTGCTGGCGCGGTGCACACTGGTGGCTCGAGACGGCAGCAGTGAGGCCTGTGGACGGGTGGGTCTGCTCCACGGCCGGACTTGAGGAGCCCAGAGAAGGCGGAGACGGGGCTCCCGCCCTTGGCTCCCCTTTCCCCGCTCTGCGCTCGGGCCCGCCCCCACGCTGCAGGAGAAGCTGGGGTGTCAGCGGACCCACAAGACGAGTGAACAGCAGGACCACCTGTCAGGCTCCTTCTAGAGCGACAGCCCTTTGGGGGGCACGGACTGAGTGTGGGCTCTAGGGTCCCTGGAGACGGAAACCAGCTGACCCTCCTGAGAGCAGCAGTGGTTCCCCGGAGCCCCGCCTGCCTCCTCCCGGGCGGCCAGGAGACGCAGGGGAACAGGTGAGCCCGTCCCGAGGTGAGGATGATACCCTGTGGTGGAGACAACGTGGGCAAAGGCCAGGCCTCTCTGGCTGTCCAATCGCAAGGGTGCCCTTGGGACCCCACCTGGGGCCTGGGCCACATCCCCGGCCTGGGAGGTGCGGTCCGCGTCTCCCCTTCATGGCTGCCCATCCCGGCAAGGTCATCGATGCACCATTTAACCACAAGGCCGAGGTACGGGGCAGCTCCTGGGACCCCGACTCAATGGGTCCGCGGTGGCCGAGCTGAGGGTGGACGTGTGGGCCGTCACGAGCACAGCCCCATGGAAAAGCGCTCTCCTCCCCGCTCGCTCTGTCTCTCCCTCCAGCTCCCTCTCTGTCTCTGTCCCCCCCGCTCTCCCTCACTCCCTCTCTCCACTCGCAGCCAGGGTGCCGTCGGGGGCTGTCGCCGCAGCCCTTCAAGCCCATCTGACTGGGTGGGAGCCCATCACACTGTCACGGACCCGGTTTTCATTAGGCGGCTGCCTCTCTGTCAGCCTAGCCAAGCAGAAGAACTCAAACACATGCACAAATTAAATCGACATCCAAACTCCACCGATATACAAAGCAATTTAAATGATATTCATTAGAGCAATGACAAGCCCTGATGAGGCTCCGGGGCCCGGTCCCTCGGCGCTCGCCGACCAGCTCCCCGACCAGCTCCCCGGTCGCCGAGGCGGAACCCCGGCCACCGCACCTCCGTGTTCAGCTGGGGAAACGCGTCCTTCCTGACACACCTGCCTCGTTCTCCCCTCGCCCCCCTCATCTCGGCCCAAGTTCACCCAGCCCTGGTTTCCAGACACAGGTACGGCCATGAACCGGAGAGTCGCATGAAGGAAAAGCAGCCACTCTGACTTCTTTTGTCCATAAATGCGCCAATTAAAACAGATTTCGGTTTCTCGTAATTTCACTTCGCTGGCCTGGGAGGGCTCTAACTCACGGTTACGATGGTCGTAAACGTGTCCCTGAATCCTGCTGTGGGAAAAAAATGATGGAAGCGAAATGTCGAAATGCAATAATTCTTAAAACTTAACGCTCCAAATTTAAAAAGTCGGTTCCAAAGTCCTATTTATAATTTTAATTTTTAAACAAAGAGGGCCCCCACCACCTGCTGCTGCCGGGGCTGCAGGGGAGGTGATGACTGAGGCCTGGGGTCCGCAGGCCTGTGGGGGCAGGGGACCTTCGAGCCCCAGGAAGGGCGAGGGGCCGCGTCAGCCACAGCCACATCTGAGCCTCCCAGTCTCAGGGGAGGGCTCGGATCCACTCGGGCAAAGAGAGCAGCCCAGGGACCGTCAGAGTCATCGTTGAGGTCAGAGGACGGTCACAGCCACGTCCGCGGAATCTCTGGGCATTGGCACTTGCAGGCCAGACAACACCCACAGCAGGGGCATGACCGGCCCCTGCAGACCCCGACGCCCCTGCAGACCCCAATGCCCACTGCACTGCTGTTTATAATTTCATGCTCCAGGTTAACTGTGTGTGTCCTTGGCTCCGATCAGGGACAGCAGAACGGGGCGTTGCCTGTGCCATGTGGGGAAAACGGGCCCCGAGAGACGCCTGTGGCCCGAGCACGCGGTCATGGTGCAGGCACGAACCCTGGCTTTCTGCAGCGACACACGCAGTGCCATCCCACTGATGTTCTGCCACTGAGGGAGCCTCCAGCAGTGCTGCCTGAAGGAGCGGCCACTGGCCACACGTGGCTACGGAGCACGTGGCACGTGGCCAGTACGGCCGGGGAACTACCATTTCACTTTCAATGTGAGCATCCCACGTGCAGACCAGGCTGCTACGCTGGGCAGCTCGGGCTGGACGGCGCACACAGGGCCCCCTGGGTCCCAGCAGCTGATGGTGGGGGTTAAGTGCTGGGAAGAGGCCCCCTTGCTTATCATCATCACTGTCAGCAGCAATTTATTAACAGTATCCCCACCCCAGGTGTGACACAAAGGTGGTAGAGTTGCTACTCTGATCTGCTGTCAGTAGAATTCAATTTTGAAGACACCTGGCTGCTTGGGCCAGGGGTAGGAGTGCTGACCCCAAAGTGCTGAGCCTCGAGAAGCTGCGAACTTTGACTGCGGCCCCTCCTGAGTCACCATCACGCTGGCCAGGAGCGTCCTGAATTCGGACTGTCAGGCCAGGGACCAAGGGTCGGCAAGTCCTCTGCGTTGGCCGAGCAGGGAATGTGGTCCCAGATCAAGGGAGCGTTGCGATGCGTTTGGCACCCTGAGAGCCCACCCAAGGTGGGGCCGCTTGCCTTGAAACTCCTTCCAGGGGTGGCCCCGGGCAGGTCCCTCCACCCCAGGAGCCTCGGTGGGGCGCAGGGAAGGTTGGCGCCTCCCTGGAAACTAAACCTGGTGCTCGATCTCCACGCCGCACTGACGCCAGGGCACCAGCTCTCTGTCGCGGTGGCAAAGCGTCACGCTGCCCAGGGGAGGCCAGGAGTTCTCTGCTAACGGACGGGCCCGAAGCCTCTCCCGAGCAGTGAGATGCTCTGGGTCAAGCGCAGCATGTTTTGCAAAGGCCGGGCACCCTGGAAAGGCACGGGCGCAAGAGGGCACTGCCCCGTGCGTCCCAAGGTCGCTTCGGGCTCGGGGGCGCTGGCTGGCTCGGGGTCCCAGGGGAGACGCACTTCACATGCTCACCCATAAACCCCCGGGAAAGAAAAGGGTTTGTGTTCCTATCACCAAAAAAATAACTCTCTGGTAGAGTAAAAATGGTAATTTCTCCATTAGCTAATAGGATAATCGCTATTATTTTAAAGTGAAAGTATTTATTATTAAAGAGTGGTGTTGGGTTGGTGTGTTTTCACTTTTATGATTGCTTCCTAGAATACAAAGCATGTTATTTTTGTGCTAAATAATCAACAGAATACGAGGCAACTGCAATTTTCCGATTTCAAAAGAACTGCACAGATGAATATGGAAAAATAACATCACTGGGTTTTTTCCACGAGGTGACTGAGAGCCTGCGGAGATGGTTGCACCCCGGCTCTGAGACATGCTCGCGTCCCAGGAGCCGCTGTCCTTCGCACCACCCAGCCGCCTGTCTCCAGGGCACTGCGCCCGTGGAGCCTGGCTCGCCTGCACTCGGCAGGTTACGGGCCTCACCAGGTCTGAGGAGCAGGTGGCAGTCAGCCGAGTGGGGCGCTGAAGCCTGCCCAACACCGCGGTCGCCCAGGGCCCTGAACTCCTGCGGGCCTCCCAGGGACCACCCCGCAGCTGAGCCCAGCACCGGGCACCGTGCCTCCTCGGTGGCCACCCACGTTTCCTCCTTCTGCAGAACGAAGAGGGCCGAGGTGCCAGGAAGATGGGTCCTTATCGCAGCCAGCCCTCTCCAACTATGTAGGGTTTTGGTTAATTATAGAATTCTTGCAGCCTAAAACTTAAAGATGCAACCCTGGTGTTTTCACTCCGTGTCGACTGCAGCGAGGAACTGAGATGCGGCGTATTGATTTCTTGTTGTGAAGTGAGCTGTTCAAGCTCCATTTAAGGTTTTCATCTTGCATGTAGCCCTGAGCACATCAGAGCACCATAAATTAGTTAAATTGCACATTTATCACAAATGTTACTTTAAGACACTGTGTGAATGTGATGGCTGGAGATACGCGGTAGGACTGCGACAAGTCCGAGCCCGAGCCGGGTGAGGCCGGAGCCACCGGCACACCTGTGACTAGACCCCCCTTCACGCGGCACCGTTTCTCTGCTCCCTGGGACCCAGTGGGAGCCCCGGCATGGACGACACCGGCCTTCCCGCACTCACGCGCTCTGTCGGCATTGCGCGCTGCCGGGGACCATCGCGCCTGTGCCGGGCCCGGGAGCAGCCGCCGTGCGTCCTGGTTTGCTGTGGGAGCCGTGGGCCACCCAGATCCGAGCGCAGGCTGCTCCCGGCGGCCGGTGGCCCATGACCTCGGGGCGACGTGGCCCTGGCCTGCCCTCTCCCCGTGCTGTGCGGTCTGGGGGGCTGCCATCGTGCCCAGTTAGGTCTGCATCCCTCACTGGGGCCCCCAGCTGCCCAGCCCGTCTCCTCGCTGGGCCGTGATTCATAGCGGCTCCCTCCTGGCTCTGTGCCCTGGGCGCCACCCCCTCCCTCTACACCCAGATGCGAAAGTCCTGGAGTCAGCCCTGGGGAGGGGCGAGGAGGGGGCTGCCTGAAGGTCAGGCTCTTCCCCCAAACTGCAGAGGAGGTGCCACCAGCCACACAAATCCCGTCTCCTTTCAAGCCACATGGGCCCTGGTGATGGAAGTGTTGTCAGTTTAATCTGTTCGACGCAGGACTTTGGATTCTAATAAGCCGATGCTATATTTAATCTGTGAAAAATTCAAGAGTAGAAATCTGGGCTCCAGGAGGAGAGAGTGCGGAGGCACGGGAGGGACAGTGTCTGCGTCCCCTGAGACAGGTGTGCGCCCCACGGCTCCGCCCAGGGGAGGGCCCATGGGGCGCAGGGGGGCCAGGCCACGCTGAGATGGGGAAGTGGCCAGGCTCAGGCAGCAGGGAAGGCCCGCCCCGTCCTCCTGCCCTGCCTGCGCCACAGCCCGCCCGTGCGGCCACACCGGGGGCAGGAGCACAGCCGTCCTGGAACCCCTATTCACCAAAAACCCATTTTAAACTCCAGTGCATTTCTCTCTAAACACCAGGAAAGATGGTTTGCTAACAGAGACTTTAAAAGGGGTGGGATGAATGGGAAAAAAAAGTGGGCGTGTTGCCAAACATCTCTGAAAGGGCTCAATTTAAATATTTAATACGAGTATTTTTTTAAGGTGAGGTGTTTTATGCATCACAGGGCTGGAATACATCTCTCATTTGTATAATTCTAGGTTGGGAGCTATGATTCCGCGTAACTGCAGGAGTGGTTTGAATACAGTAATAAAGGTATTTTACAATTTCACATGACGTTCCCAGCGTTTTGCTGGCATGATTTGCCAGGACTAATAAAAGCCTGTCATTATCATATAAACGCTCTCCCCACGCCTCCCCGGTGTGTGGGTTCAACCCCCACGCCATCCTGTGCCTTGTTACCTGTGGGTGCTTCAGTGCAGGAGAGGAAGCCCTGACCCAGCCCCACCTGCCCGTTTCGCATCGGAAAGGAGACCAAAGCCCAGCCCCAGGCAAGTCGCCAGGTGTGACCGGACACCCGGCTGCCTTGTTTTACCATGTCACTCTCCCAGAGAGAATCTATCCTCACGTAAATGTCTTCTTTTCTTTAAAATTTTAATTCTCGGGGAGAATTCCGTCCGCACTGCCTGTGAGCCGAGTGCTCCCCGCTCTCCAAACGCCAAAGTTCACGAAAACTCCCCTGAATTACGGCCGCTTCCGCCTGCCAGCACCTGGCAGGCACAGCACCACCTCGGTCATAAACAGATCGCATACGATTTCATTTTAATGTGCTCGTTCGTCGGAGCACATTGCAGACATAATTGTGAACGCAACACAAAATTATAGCAAAAAGACGATTTTAATGCTGCTGTAGAAAAAGGGTCATATGAAGAGTCGCGTAACGGTGGTTCATTGTCAACAACAAAACAGGGCACACAGTGGGTTACAGGGTCTGTGCTGTTCACATGCCGGTATTTATACACAGGTTCTCCTAGGGTGTCAGCTGTCAGTTACTCCCGCAAATTAACTGCCAAAAACAGAGAGAAACGGGCTCGCTTGGAGAGCGGTAACCACGGGTTACCTTTCATAAGCCTAAAGATAAAGCTGCAGTGTGGGATCTTGGGAGAATAATTAGGAGAAGAAAACAGAAAGTTACCGTTTGAAACAAAAAGGCATCCCGCAAATGGACTAGCAACCGAGAGGGCCGGTAAAGAGGTGGGAGAGGCTGGTCACAGAAGCCGCGTGACTTTTAAGCAAAGTATTACAGTACAAACATTTTAAAGGCTTTATCAATGTTTAGGAAATACAGTACAAGTTCTCTCTCTCTCTTTTTTTTTTTGTTCTTTTTTTTTTTCATTTTCAAATAGACTTAACCCTTTGAGCACTGAGTTTATTTTGAGCATTCTTTGATTTCTAATAAATACCTTTAAAAACGATGTGCAAAATAGTTACGCCGCCGCCTGCCGTTGATGCCGGTCGCGCCTGGCCTCGTTCACTCAGACTGCTCGAAACAAATGATGACGTGGAGCTAATAAATATGCATAATTTAAACGTGAACCTCTATCAATATAGGTGTACTGTGTAGCAAAACAAACAATCATACTTTGCTTTCAGATAATGTTTCTGTATACTTTATAAATGCTATCTGTGGTATCTTCTGTATAATTTACAATGTTTGCATGTAAAAAACAAAACCCATAGACCTTAAAAAAAGGAAAAAGAAATATACACTATACACAGGCACGGCTTATGCCCAGAGCATAGCAGGTACATAAAACACTGTTGCTATAAATGCAGGAAAAAAAGGTCATTGAACCACAATCACATTTTTCATAAGAGAGTCTGAAATCTATACAATATATACATCTATGTTTCAATGTGAAAATAATATTCTTTTAAATTTCAAGGCGTGTTGTACCCCTGCAGACCTGCATAAATGGAGGTTCATATTATTAATTATAACGAAGCTGGTAAGGAGTTTAAAAAACAGAGCTTCATACATTATTATCATTTTATTTTATTTTTTAACCAAATGAATGCAAAAGTGCTTCAAAGTACTCAGAGGGCTAAAGATGAAAGGGTGAGAACCACCAGCACACTCCAGTCGCATGGAGAGCTGCGCCGGGTTCATTATAAACGCTTAATTAAACGGTCTGTGGATGCATGCAGCTCGGAGCGTCGGGGTGCTCACGACTAAATCCCATTTACACAAAGTTCCAAACACTTACACTGTGTTCCAACCTTCATATTCACCAGTAACGACAGCTGATTACGCACCTCTATCCACCACTTGACAGTCATACAAAACAGTCCGGCCCAGAGCGGCGCTCCGCAGAGAAAACGGGGGCCTGTGCCAAGACCGGACGGAGGGGCCTTGAGGTGCCTGCCGCCGTCCCCCTCGAAGCAAACTGCAGCCGTCTCGATCGGGAGCCAGTGCTACTGCTTCTCCAGCTCGGACACGTAGAGGAGGTGGTCCTCCGGGGACTTCCCGTGAGTTTTGCTCAGGTGAAGCTTAACCGCGTGCTTGCTCGCAAAGGTCCGGTTGCAGAGCTTGCACTGGTAGGAGGTGCCCAGGTCCTCCTCGGGGGAGGACGTCATCAGCTTCTCCGAGGGCGACTTGGTTTGTGCTATTTGACTGTTAAGCTGTTCGGTGGACAGTTTGGACAAGTCCCGGAGCCGGAAGCCCAGGTGAGACTCCAGGTGGCTGATGTACGTGGAAGGAGTCCTGATCTGCGACGCGCAGTCATTACAAAAGAACACGGGGTGGCCCGTGTCCAAGTTCTTGAGGAACTTGGTCCCGCCTGTCCTTCGGAGCTGATACTTCACGTTGGCGAGCCAGTGGCTGATGGTGGTCATGGAGAGCCCCGTGAACCTGGAGATGTGCATGCGCTCCTGCGGGCTCAGGTCGGACATGATGAACTTGCCCTCCGCCGTCTGCCGGAGGCTGGCGGCGAACTGGGCCTGCAGGATCAGCAGGTGCTGGGGGTTCCAGTTGGACTGGCGGCCCTTCCTCTTCTGCGCTGGCGTCGCCTCCTCCGCCTCCTCCAGAGTCGCCCCATCAATGTCGGACTTCTCCGAGACGCTGGAAGGGGTGGAGGACTTGGACGCGTGGCTCTCTGTCAAGTTCTTCAGCATGTCAGAGATATCTGACAAGGCGTTCTCGCGGAGCGGCGAGCTTGACATGAATGACGTGACGGCAGGCGTCTTTGCCGTTGTCACCGTGGATGAGGTGGCTGGGGACGTGGGCGTGGGTGACAGAAGCACGGAGCCCGCCGAGCAGCCTTTGCCGCTCTTGCCCTTCGTCAAGTCTATGGGCTGGTCGTGGCTGGCGTGGTAGAGATAGCGGTCCAGGGGGTCCGCCTTCCTGGGCGGCAGGGCCGGCGGGGCGGCCAGGGCCGCCTTCTCGGCCAGGCTGTTGCTCATCTTGAAGAGCATGCTCATGGGGTCTAGGGCGGGCAGGGAGGGTTTGGCGGCCTTGCCCAGGTGGACGTTCATGACCGACTGCAGGGCGCTCAGCGGGTTCACGAAGGGCTGCTCGGGGGGGTGGTCCGTGATGATGGCGGTGCTGCTGCTCAGGCTGCTGGCCACGGGCTGGCCCAGCTCCTGGCCGTTCTCCACGGGCTCCGCCGGGGGGCTCCCCTCCTTGCCGCCATCCTGCGTGGGGCTGGGGCTGTGCTCCTGGCTCTGGAAGCCCCCGTCGCTGGATGCCTCCATCTTGACGGGCTCGCTGATATCGCTGCTGCAGGGGGACGGCGTGGCCCGCTTGGGCGGAGAAAGCTTGCCCTCCGGCTCCTTCATCTTCTCCTCAACCGTGGCGACTTTCTCAGTGACTTTTTTCACCAGCTCCTCCATGGCGTGGAAGTTTGTCCTGGGCACGGGTGAGGTCTGGCTGCCGGGCGAGGAGGCCAGGGTCTGGCTCTTCGTTGGGGACAGGATCTCGCTGCTGCCGAACATGGGTTTCAGGGGCGCGCTCTTCCCTGCCGAGCCCAAGGACAGCTTCATCATGTTAGGGAGCTGGTAGGCAGCGTGGATGCTGGGGTAGCCCCCCCAGCTGGGGGTGCCGTTCTGGGCCTTGTTGATGGCGGATGTCACGGTGTTCTCAAGGGACTTGAGGATGTCCAGCCCCCCCTTGGGACTCTCCTCTAAGTCATTTTCTGTCAAATAGTGGTACTTAGAGGGGACGTCATACTTGCCCTCCTCCTCACAGGGCTTCTCCTTGTCCTTAGGCTTCTCATCGGGAGCTGCTTTGTCCTTGTCCGCCTCCTTCTTGACCTCCACGCTCAGCTTGGGGGAGGCGCTCGCTGGCGTGTGGGAGGGGGACGTGAAGGCGGTGGCCGCCAGGGGCACGGACTGCACCTTCTCGTCCAGCAGCGCAGTGACAGTGGGCGTGGCGGGCGTCTCCAGGATGGGCTTCCCCTTCTTCATGGCCGAGTTCGTGACCTTAATGAAATGGCCAGTGACCATCATGTGGGCCGTGAGCTCTTGCAGGGAGTCGTGGGAGCTGCCGCACTCCATGCACTTGAGGATCTGGGACTTGCGGGCCTCGAAGTGCCAGGCGTAGCTGGCGCCGTTCTGGTGGCCGTAGCGGTTGTTGGGCGTGATGTAGGGGTTGGCGTTCTTCTGAAGCGCATCGCCCGCGTCCGCCAGCACGGCCCTGGGGGTCCCGCCCGTGGAGTCCGGGGAGCTGGGTGGCTCCAGCTCCAGGGGCGCTTTCTTCCGGGCGGCGGGGAGGATTTTGGCTGCGACGGGCGTGACAGGCTCCTTCAGAGGCACTTTCTGGTAGTGTTTCGTTTTGATCATGTGCACGCTCAGGTCCTGCAGGGACTCGAACGAGTGGCCGCAGTACATGCACTTGAGCACCTTCTGCGCGTCCTCCTTGCCTTCCATCTCCAGCAGCGAGCGCTTGCGTGGCTTGGACCAGCGCTTCGGGTTGTTGTTGTCTGCCTCGTGGTTGTCGTCGCGGTAGTGGCCCGTCTCGTTCATGTGCACCGTCAGCTCCACCAGCGTGTCGTAGGCGGCGCTGCAGTCCCTGCAGCGGAACTTGCTGGCGCCCGTGAAGATGGAGCCGTAGAGCTTGCTGCTCTGCCGGTACAGCTGCACCGTGCTGAAGAGGCTGGGCTCGGGCAGGGCGCGGCTCGGCGGCGCCTGCTGCAGCGTCTTGGCCACGGCGCTCTGGTGCCAGTCAAAGCTGCTGCTCCCGCAGCTGCTGCCGCTGCTGCTGCTGCTGCTGCTGCTGCCGGGGTGCTTCTCCGAGGCCGGCTGGTGCAGGTTGAGGCTGAGGTTGGACCAGTAGGAGTTGGACAGGAAGTTGTTGTACACGGCCTTCATCTGCTCCAGGCTGTCCGACACGGCCGTGTCCTCCAGCGCCACCGCCGGCTCCTTGGTCTCCTCCTCGTTCTTGACGGAGCCGCTCTCAAAGTCAGCCATGCGGTCGCTGGCCTCGCTGATGTGCGACTCGCTGTCCAGGTCGTGGCTGGAGAACTCGGCAGCCGGCGAGTTCTGGTAGCTGGGGCAGGCCTTGCTGAGTCCCCTCTCGGGGCAGGCGCACTTGGCCGAGGGCTCCCCATCTGCGGCGCTCTCTTCGGGGTCCAGGTCTTCCTCCACCAGGGCGGCAGCCTTTAGCTCATCGGAAACATAGGCTGCCGTGGTGACAGGCGAGAAGGTGGGGCAGGTACGACAGAAAGAAGAGAAACCGGGGGAAGAAGAGAAAGAAAAGAAAGCATTAGTGGGTGTCGGGCTTACCTGAAATATTTTCTCAGCTCCCAGGAAAATGCAGCAAAGCCGATGGGCACATTTATTTGTAAAATTAAATAGTTACAATGTGGTGTTTCTTTGGAGTACAAAAAAATATCTGCTCTTCAAACATAATTTGCCACCTTATTCTTCTCAAGGGGCAACAGCTTGAAATTAAAACTAAATTTGAAATTAATGAAGCACATTCTGGAGGTGGCATTCATTTCTAAAGTAATAAATTACTTGTATCAACCTCAGAGACAGCAGTTCCTGTCTGTCAATTAATATGTCTTATGCTTCTCCTACCCCTAATGCATTTCTTAACAGACAGATTCACAATTTAAATTAAGCAAGCATTTTTTACTCATTACATTTTTGAGGCTCAATCTTTAATAACTATAAAGGACAAAAACATCAATAAAATTTTTACGAAGTAAAAAGAAAGTACACCAATTGAAATAAATTAAAAATGAGATTTTGTAGGGGGTTTTCTTCTTCCCTTCTGGAAAAGCAGGTCCCCTAAAGGCTTGGCACGCGTGTCCTATCAAGAGACGGGTGCCTGCCGGTTCCCGAAGGGAAGTGGGACTCTGACCGCCTCCCCGGCCCCGGCCCCACACCCGCGGCCACTCCGCCACCCCTGGCCGCTCGCGCACACGCCGTCCATGCAGGGCGGCGTCAGAGCCGGTTCAGGACGATTTGTATGCGCTGCTCATTCTCGCTGTATAAATATATACAAGACCTTCCAGTGGACCTTACAAATGTCAAAGTGTTTGCTCTTTAGACTACTTTGTCAATATTTACTCAGCGTCAGCTTCACGGGCATCCGACAGGGACCCTGCCTCTCTGGAAGCAGGGGGCTGGGCTGTACGCCCAAGCGTGCATGCCCCGGGCAGGCGGGGGGCAGGGCGGAGTGGCGGCCGGTGCCCGTGGCGCACAGGCCCAGGGACACGAGCCCGGGGAGCACTTGTGTTCCCGGCACAACGCGACTTCTTTTCCCGTCTCTCGTGTCCAGTGACTTAGGTTGTTACTTGGTGGGGCTTGCCTGGCACTGGCCACCGAGCCAGGCTGCTGAGGGCAGGACACAGACGCAGTGGCGCCACCCGCGCATGGGGTCCCCAGGGTGCAGGCTGACCCCACAGCAGCGAGCCCCGTGCTGAGCCACCATTTTAATCCAGAGGTGGCAAGAGAGCCGCACGCCCGCCCCTCCGCAGCCGTTCACGTCCAAAGGCCGGTGCGTGTCGGTGCTGGGACACCACAGCACGAGCTGCACGGTAGGTTGGAAACAACAACAGAGGCGTAGCAGAGAAAAAGCAGCTTTATTTGTGGAACTCACGCGCATGACTAAAAGATTCGCCCTACATGAATTTCCTACCAGAAGAAAACAGTGAAACTGGCTAGAACGCTTGAAGACCCACAGACGCGCCCCTGTGCTCCATCCGGTCAGGCGGGAGCTCCTGCCTCCTCCCTCAGCCCTCCCTGCGCACCCGGCCCCTGCCAAGACCGTAGTGCCGTCCCAACACGAGGGGACAGTGCCCCAGGGACACGTGTTTGGACCAGCCTTAGCAGCAGAGACACTCCGCTCACATGCAAACCGGAGAGCAAGAGCCGCAGGCGCCCCTTACGAACGACAGGGACAGCGCCCGGCCCTGGTCATCGGAGGTGTGGTGTGTTGAGCGAACAGCACGTTTGAGGCCACGCACTTAGAGATGACAAATTAAAGAGGCCAACAAACTCTTTCCCTCGGGCCAGAGCCCAAGGGAACAGGGAACACGGTGCTGGTCCGGGGCCACGCGGCCGGCTGCGGCGGGGACAGGGTCTGCATGTATCGGGGAAGGAAGAGAAGGCGGAATGTGCAGCGGCGTCTCACGGTCCCCACCACCTTCCTCAGCTCACAGCACAGTCCGGACACCTGGCTCACAAACCCCGACGAGCCGGGTGGCACGTCAGGAGGGAGGGCGGCCAGGGCGCGGTTTGCCTGGAGCTGCCTTGGTTAGAGCCCTTGGAGTCTTGCATCCTAGGACTCCTCTCAGTCCTGGTGAACCGGGGACACAGGGTGGACGGGCCCGAGTGCCTGGCGGTGCTGCGCTCCTCCTGGGGCCCGGCCCGTGGACCGGGACGGACCTCAGGGCTCATCTCCTGCAGGTGCCCATGAGCCACACCCCGGGCACTCTGCTCCCTTGCCTCCCTTACGGTCACCCCCCAAACAAGCTTGGGAGAGGCGGGGATCCAGACACAGCCCCCTACAGCCGCCACAGTGGCAGCCGGAAGAGGCCCGGCCGGAGGTGGGCCTGGAAGGGCCCGGTGGGCAGGACGGCCACCAGCAAAGGGAAAGCCTAGTGACTTCACCAGCCCGCCTCGCGCCCAGGGACGCGCAGCTCCCAGAGCACGGACAGGAGGCCGCCGCCCCCCGCTGGCTTGCCCAGCCCCCCGCAGCCCACCCCAACGCACTGGGTTAAGCGGGTCAGAGTGGGACCAGACCCGTGACTGAGGAGGGAACTAATACTGAAAGGACAGGAAGGCCCAGCTCCCTGGTTAGGGACAAACCCCCACTCTGAGGAGATGGTGACGCCTCAGTGCCAAGTGGCCCTGGGTGCTGGGGAGCCTTGGCCTCACCCCACCGCACCCTGGCCCCGGCATGGTCTCCGAGGCTCCGTAAAGCGTTCTCGCACACCGCTGGGAAGGGAGCTCTGCACCCGTTCAAACGGCCACTGCCCTTCAGACCCACGGGCGACGGTACTTCCTTAGGTTGAGCTACCACTTCGACCCACTGGTTCTTCCCTCCACGTGGAAGTGCAGACAAAGATGAATTCCCTCCACCCCCACCAAGAGCGCCCTATCCACTCTGGGTGACTGAGCTGCAGAAAGTTGCGAGGAAGGACGACAGACAGAGGGGGCGGGGACCAAGGGAAGGAAAGGCGCACGTGTCCCACGGACCCTGGCTGTGCACCCACCCCTGCGGGGCCGCGCCGCCCTCGGGGCCTCCACACCTCCCTGCACAGATGGGGGTGTGGGAGGTCCTTTCTTCTTCCACCTCTGTGTCCTGGTTTCCCTGAGAAAAGGGGCAGCGTGCGGGCTCCGGTCCCCTCCTTCCAAGCGGGCTCCTCGTGCCACTCAGCACCACGTCTGCCCGGCTCTGGACCAAGGAGCAGCGTCCCTGGTGAGAGAGGAGGCGGAGCTCTGGGCCCTGGGACAGCTCGCGTCCTGGGTCAGGCTCAGGGGGCAGGAGAGACGGGGGACAGTGGGGGTGAACTGGGGGGTAAGGGGGCTGGCAAGAAGCAGTCCCCGCCATGCTGGCTTCAGGGTTCTGTCCTCTGTGGGAGCCAGGAACAGGCCCTGTCACTGTCTGGCCTGACCGCCAGCCGTGCGCGCTTTGGAAAGCGTCACTCCAGGGAGCCGTTCCCCGAGCCCTGGCTGCCGTCCGTCATCTGTGTGTCCCTCTCTGAGTTCCCCAAGGCCAAAGCCCATTCTCCATCCTCACGGCTTTGCACTTAGTAGGTGAGCAACTCACACTCACTGTCTCCTTGGCAAAGAGGTCAGCCAGAGGTGACGCCCACAGCAAGGCGCTCGCGGCCAGCCTCTGAAACAGGCCCTGGCCTGCTCTCCACGCCCCCGACACCAGCCGGGGACCGGCCACCAGCACCTCTTGCCCCTCCTCGGGCAGCCTGGCTCCAGCCCAGCCCCTCGCTCCATTCTGCACAGAGAAGCCTCTGGATCACTGTCAGTCAGAGAGATGGCGGGGGCGCCCCAGGGCCCCACGCAGAGAGCTGTCCCCAAGGGTGCTGGCCTGGACTCACAGAGACCCTGCTCTGGCCTGAGGGTTGCCACAGGCCGGGAGACCCGGGGCCAGGGCTGCCACCATGCCGGGTGCTGCTCACCAGAGCATGAGATTGGCCTCACATCTCTGAGCTCCCGTGGCCCCGCCCAGGTGCCTGTAAAAGCCAGGACTTCACGAGGAGTGAGCACAGACCCGTTTCCGAGCTGAAAGGGCCCTCGGATAAAGGAGCAGCACCAACGAGGGGGTTCCCCTGTGCCAAGAAGGTGAGGAGATGACGGAGGGGTGGGGGACACGGAGGGCAGAGGGACGCTTGGCGAAGGTGCCGGGCAACACCAGGGCAAGCAGACTGAGCTGTCTGGGGCCTCTGTTAGGGTATCAAATAGGGAGGAGAGACGGAATGGGTTCTGGAGACGGCTTTGCTCACGGTCGGGACCCAGGAGGCCACAGTCCCGCCGACGACAAGAGTTTTCTCCATCCATCCACCTGGGCACCTGGAGTCACAAGGAACTTCACCCAGCTGCCTGACGTGACAGAGATCATTGCCTCTGGGCACACAGGGGGAGACCAGGGGCCTCCAGGCACCCATGCGGGGCTCCGCTGCTCCCCAGGAACCCGGGGGAGTGCAGAGGGCCCGGGTCAGGCTGAGGGGCTGGGGCGCAGGGCCACAGGCCAGAACCAGGATGTCTGGGGTTCTCCTGAGGGCTGGTCGCATTGGGATGACAACCCCCCCGGGTGGATGGCTCTCCCCACCAGTGAGGTCAGGAATATTAATTTCGTGCACGTTAACTTGATACAACGTGAGAGACAAATGCTTGTGCAGTTGGGCACCACTGTGTTCATAACGCTGTGAGACTTTCATGCCAAGGATGGTGTGGCGTGAGCCTCCTGGTGGCAGGGTCAGTGCCCCTGGCAGCGGAGCCAGAGGGACCTCGAAGCCGGTGACCCCTCCCAGGTGTTGGAAACCCAGCCTGTTCTCAAGACGCGGCTACCAATCCCACCCAAAAGAAAACTGTATCGAGACATCGTCACATTCAAAGCAAATTGTCTCAGACCAATCTTCAGATAATAAATTGGGTAAATAAATCCTTAGGCTGGGGACTGAGTCGCCTCTGTCCTTGGCTTCAAGCAATATGAGCCCGCTGGGCCAGTCGACAGGGGAGTCCCTAACAGCCCCCTCTCAAGGTAGAGCCATAGCCCAGCCGAGCCTGTGGCAGTGGAGGCTGACACCCCACTCACCCCGCTTGGTGCCCGGGGACGGTCTATCAGGCAGGGCACGGCTTCCGGAAGCAGGCGGGTCCTGGCAGGAGCGGTATGGGAAGGACAGGCCGCTGGGGGCGCCACGCGCGTCCACTTCTCTTTCTGAGCTCGACGCCCAAGCCACCTCCCCACGCGGAGTAAAAACTCTGAGGTCCGAACCTCTTTCCTATCCTTTCTTATCTGTCATTCCACAAAATTCACAAGGTAAATCCTAATTTATAATGGATCTAATAACTTAGAAGAATAACTGCGTCCAAAGAACAGAGCCTCTCATCTCGGCGGCATTTCAGGCAAGAGCAAACAGCAGCTGGGCGAATTTAGAAGCAGAAGGTGCACGTGGACGTCTCGAAGGACACAGGAGTGACGGTCAGCTGTGCCAATGGCTGGAAAAGGTGCCTTAGACAGAGCCGGCTCTGGAGCACGGGCCCTCCTGGAAGGACGGGCCGACCCTCGCCAGGGAGCCTGTAGTCCCCCGTGAGGCACAGTGCAGCCACGTGGAACTGCTGCCTATCTACAGGAACTTCAAAACCGGGGGAGGCCACCGTGGAGATTGGGACGGCGGAGTGGGGAACACTTGGGGGCCATCTTTACCATGGGGCCCTTCCCAGTGGGCTGCACACGTACAACTCCATTCTCACTGGCGCTCACTGGCTGTTCTCCAAGGTGCCGGCAAGGCCGTGCTCATGGGTAGGCCACGGCGGGTCTCACGAAAGAGGGACGGAGTCGGACAGGGAGGAGGCGCAAATGCTTCACTGAGCCCACCCACCAAAAACACCCAGCCTCTCTCATCCACCCAGCCAGCCCCATCTCTTTGTCTAGCGCGTGTATGGCACTGAGCCCACCCTCTCGGCGCTTCAGGGCGCAGAGGAAGAGGCTACCGAAGCGAGAGCTCAGAATCGCCGTCAGGAAGGCCACGGCTCCGCGGGCCACAGGGCGAGGGTGCGCGCCCCCTCCAGCTCCTTGGTCTGAGGCTCGGGGCCGCGCAGCCATGCCACACTCTGCCTCCTGCGTCTGCCCGCCACCACCTGCCTCAGCGGCACACACGCTGCTCTCCCTGGAAATGCTCCTCCAGCCTCGTCGTGATCTCTGCTATTTCTTCCACGTCACGTACGCCGCTCTGTTTCCTCACATCCTCTGCCCTGCCCCTGCTCCCAGAGTCCTCTCCCTGCTGTCTCTCTGAAGGCGGCCTCTTCAGTCTCAGCGATGAGGCGATGGGTGGAAAGGCCTCCCTAAGTTCTGAATTCTAGAGAAGCCTAAGGAACGACCAGTGGCGCCCTCGTGTGCACTTCCCTTCTGGTGTCCATCTCCCACGGTTTCCACCACGGTCTCCAACACACACAGCGGGGGCCGGGCCAGGTGCTCCTTCCATCCGCCCTGTAACACGCCCACACAGCAACAGTCTTCATGACTCCCAGCCGAGGTCGCACAGCTGAGTAGGTGCTGCCCGGTCTAGGAGCCACAGGCAAGTATCGCCGTAGGCAGAGGCCCCCCGACCTCCTCCACACTCCCCAGCCAGGGCAGGGCAGCCCTGCGAGCCCTCCTGCCTCCTGCTGGGCACCTCGTTCCCACATCATGGAACAGAGATGCCATGCAGAGAGGCAAGGCCACGTGTTCCTCGGGAGTCCCCGCAAGGCTCTTCATGCTATGATGGCAGGGGAGACCAGAAGGAGGGAGCTCCCAACGCCCCAGAGAAGCCCAGGCCTTCCCTCGCGGCTCAGGGCTCCAGCCCCATGGCCACCTGGGCCAGGCCCCTTCCCGAGGCTCACAGCCCTGCCAGCAGCAGCCGGGCTCCAACCCGCTGGCACCCACCCAGCACCCAGCCAGCACCCAGCCAGCACCTACTTGGGCCTGCCGGCCCCCACGTGGCCCCCACCTGGATGGCTAGGTCGCACCCAGGAGAGGGAGGGGGCTTTCCCAGCTAGTTGAAAGAAATGAAGTTCAAATGTTTTATAACTTTGATATATATAAATACCCAATGACTTCAACTATATTTCTATAAACACGTTTCCCCAAACCCACATATAAACAATGCCCGTTGGTTGGCTGGCATCACCCTACGGGCTCCTTTTGAAACACCCCGCCTCACCCATTTATACTGACATTTGTATGTCTGAGTTGGGTGTGTCCTGTTCTAGACTCAAGAACCCTCGAGACCTCACCACCCTCAAGAGACGGTGGAAGAGGAAAAGGGAAGTTAAAACAGCAAATAACGAGAGTGGCACTGCCCCTAAGCGGTCAGCGTAGCACTTGTCGTTTTGTGGAGGGCAATGAGGGGCCTGTATCAAAACCGAAACTGCGCACGATGCCCAACAAGGAACCCGTCCTGCAGGAAAGCTCGCGCACAGGCCGCAAGCTCTACGTTTCAGGGCGTTTCCAGCGCGTTTCCAGCACCCTTTCTTGTAACTCCAGAACAGTGGATAAGTAGCCTCAGGTGCAGCGAAGTAATTAACGTGCAGCAATTTACAGGAAAGCTGGGAGAAGCACCAGTGTGGGCAGCGGTGTGGAGCCACCGGAACGCTCTCTCGCGCTGTCTGCTGCGGCATGAACCACACGACCGCCATAAGACACGCTTGGCAACACTGGCTGAAGCTGCACGGACACACACCCCGTGACACGCCATCCTCCCTGGGTACACGCTGGCAGAAACGTCCCCGCCTCCCACAGAGACCTGGACACTCTCCGGCACATCACTCGTAACAGCAAAGGGCTGGGGCCAGCCCCGACGTCCATCAACAGGGACTGGGTGACGTGCAGTGGAAACGAACCAACCGTCATCTCAAACTACTGGAGGAATCTTACAAGTGTAACTCTACGGGAAAAGCACCATAAAGAAAACGTACAGGCTGTTTGAATCTGCGTAAATAAATTTCAAAGCCAGGCAACACCGGCCTGTGGTGTCCCAGCGGGTGGGGCCGTGGAGGTGGCTCTGGGGACGCCTGGGGCACAGGCAATGGTTCCCCTCCTGCATCGCGGCCCTGGCCACACGAATTCATCATGGAGAAAATTCATCCGCCTGCCCACTTACATCTGTAGGCTGTCCTTCCATGCATTGTACTGAAGAGAAATTTCCCTTTGAAAAGACTGAGTAAATCTGGATGTGGGAAGACTCATATGACACAGTGTCAGTGGGGGTACGGCCACGGAGCCGAGCCCAGTGCACGCCTGGTGTCCGGGTGGGCTGCGTGTGTGAGTTCTGTGTTAGGCTGTGCGGCGCGCGCCCCAGAAAAGGACCCTTGTCTAGATTACAGCGCTGTCCTCAGGGCATGGGGTGGGGACGCCCTGGCCGGGAGGGAGGGGCTCGGCCAGCACAGCTCACGCACTGAAGCACCTGTGACGGCACCAGGGGGTCTCAAAAGCACCAAAGGGAATGTGTTTCCACAAAGACCTGCCACGGGTCCGGTTGTGCCCTGGGCTCCGTCCGCAGGGCACGTGGGCTGGATGCAAAGGCGCCGGCCTCAGGGCAGCTCTCGGGGGCACCCGGGGGCCCATGGGCGCTGAGAGGTGTCCTTGCCTCTGCTGCCTTCTGCCTGCTGGCTTTCTGGGGGGTGCTGTCCTCAGTCCCAATGGGCTGTGGGAACACTGAGACTTCAAGGGGCTTTGTGCTGACAGCGTGGGGTGTGGGAGCCACTTTTTCTCCAGCCTCAATGGCTGCTGGGGTACCTGGGCATCTTGCTGCAGGGACACGAATGCAGAGCTGGCCCCTGGACACAGGTGCGCTGTCCCCCCTTTCAGGTTCAGGGCTGCTTTCTGTTGGGCTGACACGGAGGTGGGCCCTGCCCCCCACAGGGCTCCTCCCATGCCCAGAGCAGAGCCTACCATCACCTCTCTGGCTCTCCTACGCCCCTGAGGTGGGCTCAGGGGGCAGGTGTGAGCGTGTGACAGGCAAGAGGCTCGCTCCAGGTCTGCAGAGCAGCTGTGGGATCTGCCCCCTCTCCTGGGCTCAAGGCAGAGGGCGGCCCCACACCCGGAGTGTGTTCCCTCACCCCGCCCCCGCCCCTTCCCAGCGCCAAGTCAGAGTCTAATGCAGGTGCTCAAGAAACACCCAGACCTGGGAGAACACTCAAAACGCAGGAGAGCACATGTCCCTGGCTGCCACCTGCTTCCCAGTGTTCCCTGCACCCCGATGGACCCCGGCGGCCCAGGAACCGCGCTCCTGAAACAGCCGTGAGACCCGCATGGTTGGAGGCACGTCCTGAGGCAGGCGGACAGGGCAGAGCCCCTGAGCGCCCTGTCGCTTCTGGGGTAACTGACTGCCACTCCTCAGCCACACTCAGGGACCTGAGTGGTCTTGGCGCCTCCCAGATCCCTGGGAGCTTTTGGCACACCAGTGCAGCCTCTGCTCCCGTGGGCAGAACACCCGCCCCCCACGCCCAGCCGACGTGCTGTGCCAGGGCTTCTCTGCGCCCTCCTCTTCCAGGGCCCTGCCCTTGCTGGCCTGGGCGGGCGAGGACGGTGTCCAAGGGCCCCCCGCCTGCTCCCGGCTAGGGCCTGGCCAACCTGGGGGCCCGGACAGGCTTCTGAATGGACTCAAACATTCAACTGAGAAGACACAACAAACACTTCGTGCTTGTTTTGTCTGTTTTGTTTCCCTGACCAAGAGCACAAGTGGCGTTTCCACAAGGAATTAAAAACCCAAACCAGGTGTCAGCACACAGACGCGTCCTGTCCCCCCGAAGCTGTGCCCCCTGGGACTGCACCCCACCCCCCTCAGGGACGAGCTCTGGGCCAACACGGCGAGGGCGGCCAGCACGGTGCCCCTCTGACGGGCGGGGGAGCTATGGCTCAGAGAGCGCTGGGGCGGGGCGCCCTGACACCCACGGAACGTGGGGTAGGAAGTGAGCCGGTCTGGCTGCCCGGTCCCGAGCACACTGCGGGGCCGCTGCCCGGCGGGCATGGGGAAGCGAGGTACGTGGTCCGTGGTGAGACGGGGTGGCGCAGCCCGCCTGGGAGGGCCGTGGCGAGAGTCGGGCAGCACGAGGCACACGGGACGCTGAGGCGCGGACGGCAGGCCACGGGGCTGCCCGAGCCCTTGCCAGGCCCAAGCGCGGGTGCAGACCCAGCCTCTCTCCTTGGTCAAGAGAAAAAGCATCAGAGCGTCTGGACACACAGAGAGAGAAGGCCGCCTTCCCGGAGCCCCAAGTCCTGCGGGGCAGCCTCTGGCGCAAGGGGATCGGGGAGCTGCCCCACCTCCAGGGAGAGAGCATTTCAGGAGGGGCTCACACACTGCCCTGCGGATGCCTGACTCCTCCTCCTGCATGAAACCCCGGGCACCTCTGACCCGGGCCCCGCTGGGTCTCTGACGGCCCCTCGTCCCACTGCCTCCACGGGGACAGTCTGCACGTCCGCAGCCACTGCCGCCAAGAAGACGGAATGTCACATGAGCGAAGACACTTGCCCAATGCCTCTCCCGTACAAGCACCCTCATCATGACCTGCGTTAATGAAGTTAATTGAATTTAAGATCAATGATGGTTAATTATTGCAATTTGGCATTCAGAGATAAATGGCTTTAAGACAGAGAAGTGCGTGTGCGTGCTTTTGTGAGCACGTGCATTTGTGAGTGCGTGCGTGCATGCGTGCGAGGGGACTCGCTCCCGAGAAGGTGAGTGCCTCACACTCCTGAGAGGGGTCCCACCAGGCTCCGCCGGCTGGGCTGGGATCGGATCGACCCCTTCTGCTGATGAATGTGGGCCCCTCAAGCTGCAAGTAAACGTTCTACAAGACTGCTCTAACCCCTGCCCCCCGCGTGGCCACGCGGCCCCACCGGCAGTCTGCGGAGATGGACTGGCGAGCCCTGCGCCAGCCAGGGCCCCTGCAGTGAAGGTGGGGGTTGGGGGCGTTGGCTCATCAGGTATCATCGCTGCACGGTGATGAGCGTGCAGGCTCAGGGAGGCTTAATTTGGGGCAGTTAGACATGATTACAATTGAATGCCTTTTTTTTTTTTTTAACATCACCAATGATAAACTCGATTCAACATTAAAAAAAAATTAAAAGCCCAGCTTGGAAAGTAGGTTACAACTAGCGTAGCAGGGGACGGCCCCTGGGCCCGACTCTGGCCATGGCCTGTCACAGCCCCCGGCCCCATGTCCCCGGAGCTGACCCCCAGCAGCCTGCAGGTCAGGACCCACCCAGAGCTGATGAAAGGTGGGTGCACTTCTCAGGAGGGTTTCTGGATAGAGAGTCCTGTGCCCAGAAGTGCCTGGAACGATACCCCTGGGCACAGGGCCTGTTCGCTGAACACCGAAGGGACTTCTGAGGCCACAGGGAGCGTGGCCGGGAGGAAGGCGCGCCGGTCATGCAACACAGACAGCATGCGGCGCGCGGAGCCCAGCAGAACCAGAACCATGAGAAGCTGCTGTCAGCAGCGGGAACACGCGCATCACGTGTGTCAATTACCTGAAAGCCCCCCAAGAGCGTGTTTACATTAAACACGCAGGGAGATGCTCCTCCACGCGCTGCCAGGGCAGTCCCACTGCCATCAGCGCGTCTTTAAGGCCCCTGCCTCCCCAGCTACAATGGGGTGCGGCGGGCAGGCTGGGGGAAGCTGCGTGGGGCTGCGTAGGGGGGACAGTTCCCAGGGGATTTCACTCACCCAGCTAGGAATACGCGGGTGACAGTGATGTCAGGTGTGAGGGACCCCAGTCCCTAGTTCCTCCTTAGTCCCCAAAGCCTCTGCCCCAATGAAAAACAGCATCTCTCCCCCTGCCTGGGGTGGTCGGCCCCACATGTCAACTGTCACCTTTCGTAACCAGGCAAGTGGCAGGCGCACAGGGACAACTGTGGGAATTAGAAAGGCGATGATGGCAGGCAGGACCCTGTCCTGCTCAGACACTGCATCCCGGTCACACCGCATTGTTCACAGGGCAACGGGGGGAGAGCCTGAACAGGAGGCCTGGGGCCCGGGGAGCCCAGCCAAGCCCGACGTGCCCAGAGGAAAGGCTCTGGCCCAGTCCGGGCACCGTCCCTGAGCAGGGCCACCACAGCCAAAGGCTGGCAGGGCCCGCCGGGCCCCCGTGGGAGGTGGTGGGGGGTCGGGTCAGAAGGGGTCCCCCGGACACCCTCAGGAAGGCCTATGCGGGACCGCCTGCTTCACCTGACACGACAGACAGGACAATGACCACGACATGGCGGCCATGGGGGCGGGGGTTCTGGGCTGCTCTTTGCTCTTGTTTCTGTACTTTGGGGGGGTTTATGTCCGCTGTCCCCGTCCTCCTCACGCTCTCCCCGCTTCTCAGGTGAGGACACTGTGCCCCACTTAGAGCCCAGCTGGTCAGGCAGAGCACAGGATATGAATCGGGTCTCCTGGTTCCTGTCCCCCCAGAGCAGGGGCGTTTCTGTCACCATGGCTGCAATGTCACAGAGCTTCCAGCCCTGCAAGCACATGGTGACACTGTCATGTTCCTGATGGCGGCTAGGGGTCCACAAAGGTGTGTGTGTGAAACCCCAAAGCTACCTCCATCTCGGGGGACACGAGTTCGCGCCGGAGCCACCGGGCAGGGCCCCAGGCTGCCACCCCCAGGGCTCCTCGAGGTTCTGGGGGTGACCCAGCCCCTGAGCTGTGGCCTGTGCTCTGGGGGTGCTGGGCCACCATCCCAAAGCCAGCGAGAGTGCGGCACAGGACTCCACACCACCCCCACCCCGGGGCCAGGGACACAGGACATGTGAAAAACCAGGCGGGCCGGTGTTTGCGATTATTTCAGAAGCTGGCGTTGTTATATATAAACCAAAATCGATTCTTTTTAAGAGATTCTATAATCTGAATGTTTTATTAGGCAAAATTCTCTTCTCCCCATTCCCAGCCATACAGCATTCCCCTAATGGGTCTTTTTCAGTGTGTATTCGCTTTTACTCTAAAACGCCACACATGCCTGCCGCTTTTCTCTTCCAGGTCTCCAGCATGAACAATGACCCAGAGAGCTGCCACCTCTATCCTGAAGCTGTGTCCCGGGCCCTCAGCGAGGCCACAGGACAAGGCGGGGAAGCCCAGGTTCTAGCCCAGCAAGGCCCCACCCAGCAGGTTCCAAATGTCCACTGCTCGTGGATGCGTCACGTGACACAACTCACTTTCATTCCTTTATACGGATTAAACATGCATGTACATGTAAACAATTTCACACATACAAATGCACATACATAAACACACGGGCACATATCCATCCACACACGCGCAAAGGGACGCCCTCCATGGGCCCAACTACCCTACAAAGCTATCCTTTAAATAAATTGGAGCAAACTGCTCCAAACAAATGGACACCAAACAGGCACACTCAGCAGAACGGCATCCTCAGGCGGGTCTGCTGTGTGCGTGTCTGATTCCTGGTAAACACACGTCTGTTCCCTGGGCTGCCCTGCAGCCCCTGGGAAGAGATCAGGAACTGGTGGGAAAGCAGCCGCAGACCCTGAGCCTTATAAACTGACCCATCCCCACAGCGTCCCGTGAAGTACCCGGGTCGCACCCCTCTCCCCAGAGGACGGCACAGACCTGGCTGGACAGGCGCTTGGTCCCCACGGGGCCAGCAGCCTCCCACGCGGCCAACGTCACCACGCTGGAGGGGGACTCAGTTTGTATGCAGTCTCCCAGGTCCAATCAACCCGTCACGGTTGCTGGGGCAGAGCTCACCCCACCCTCCCGCTCCCCTTCTTCCCGCCCGGGCCCACGTGCCCAGTACGGTCCGAAGGCCTGCCAGGCCAGATTTCTGAAACCCCACGGCCCCGGCTGAGTGTGGGTGCATGCCCAGGGTGCTCTGTGGCATCTGGGCTGTGACTGTGGCCCGGGCCAGCCAAAGCAAGCCGGCTCCAGAAAGAGGCAGCTCTGGTGAGGGGCCCGGTGAGGTACTTACACCAAGAGCGACAGCAAACCCCCAGTGCCAACCCAGGCCCACCGCGCCCCAGGTGCTCCCACAAGCCCCAGCCCACACTCCGTTCATGCGAATCGCCCCGACAGGACTCTGAGGCACTCGCTCGCGGGGACAGGCCGCCGCGTGCAGCCAGGGTTAGGGCACAGCCCCAGGCCTGTGGCGCACTGCTCGCGTTCCCGGTGGGGCTGAGCACACGCGCGCCCCCGGCTGTTTACAGAAAGAACTGGCAAACCGGGGCCTCGCTACCCCCAAAATTAATCTCGAGTTCTTTAAATATCAAAACCTTCAATTGTATAATTAAATTAATCATCATAAATTACTTTTTAGCGCTGAGAGTTGGATTTATAATCTCATTCTCAGACCTCTCCGTGAGATTTAAATATTTCATAGCGTCTGTGAGTTAGAGGGAACGTATCTGAAGGGCTTGAATATCGCTACAGAGAAGCAGACTTTGACAAAAACTGCAGCACAACTGTTTCTGAGGTAGTTTGTAAGAATTATTTATTTCCATACCAGTTAATTATGATGGGAGTCTTTGTTGAATGCACAAGCGTTAAAAAAGTGCTGATATTTTATGCATCTTTAACTGGAGTGCGGCCCCCCGCAGCGCGCGGGTGGCTCCGTGACATTTAGCATTCACTCACAGCAACTGTAATAAGGGGTTTGATTGCTTCCTTTGCAGACGTAGTAATTTAATAACTGTGATCAGTTGCATAAATTTACTATACAACCATCTTAAGTTAGCCACATTAAAATTAAGCAAAATTGTAATCTGTTGACAGATTATTGCTACTGAACAATTCTACTAAAAGCATTTCAGATCGGCTTGTAAAAAATACGGCCATCTCGTCCTTCCCCGCCCCACCTCCACGCACTTCCACCCCGCATGCCAGCAACCTGCCCAGGAGACAGTTCGTGGTGTTCTACGCTTTCTGCTCGACCACCTGACCTGCTGGCTTCGTTATCTGAAACGGCCTGCATGGCGGGCTGTGCCTTCTGGAAGGGGAAGAAAGGCCATGTGTCACTTTCTTCTTCCTTTCCTCCCAGGAACTTCTTTGCTGAGACTTTGCACCCATTGCATCTGCAGGAAACCCCCTGCCATGAAGGTCTCACGAAGAACAGGACCGCGTCCCCGTGCACAGGTGGCTGGAGAAAGGCACAGGATGCACGGCTTCCGGAGTGAGGCCTCGCGGCTGGCACCCGAGCTGGGGAGGGAACGCCAAAGCCATCTTGCTCCGGGGGTGGCAGGACGCCTCGGCGAGCTGGTGGGTAAAAGAGGAGAGGGCGCCGGTCCCACGGGCAGGTCGCCCGGGGCCTCAGGATAGAGAAATCAGTGCCCTTTCTGCCGCACTCAGAAGCCGAGTGGGATCCCGATCTCCTGCTTTGTGCCCTAGGAGTTGACTTTTCAGAGCGATGTTTAGCCAAGCAGGCAAGTCAGGAATAACTGTTTCTGATACTTCCCAGCAAATATCTTTAACCATCTGTTTACACTTACCAAATATGCTTCCACATTTCCAATTTTATCAGTATATAAAAAGAATATCTGTTTTTTTTTAAATCGTAAATATCTTGTGATGCATCTTTACATAATTCAAGGGAAATTTAAAAAAAAAAAATCCCCACTCGAAAGCCAGCATGAGCACAGGTTTGTCTAAACTTCCATCTACCAGAGGTCTGGGGCGGGAGCCGCTCAAGGGGATAAGGGCTTATTGTAGGGCAAGGTCATATGTCAAAGGTGGCTGGCTGCCTGTCCGGGAACCGGTGTGTCCCCCCGAGCAAATGACAGAGAACATGGAGGACTTGCTCAGGGCAGCCCTGCATATGCAACCTGTCACTTCAGAGGGGGCCGGGGTATCCCCGAGACAGGTGACGTGCAGGGCCGGGCTTCATGCTTCCCGCGGGGCTCAGGCCACGGCTGTGCTTGACAAATTGGCAGGGACTTCTCGACCAAATTCCCTGCCAAGGAGCCTAACAGGCAAACGTCTATCTTCTTCTCATCACCACAGGCTGATGCCACAGCTCTGACACGGCGTCGCCGCTCCTTAAAGACGGAGCTAATGGAAAATGATCGAGAAACGTGAGGCTGTGAAACTTCGACGAGCCAGGCACAAGTGACTTCCATCGCTGGCTCCTTTGTCCTGGGAGGTGCACGTGCATGGGGGCTGTGTGCGCACGCCTGCGTGCCCATGTGTGGCCGTCCCTTCAAGAGGCAGCAGGGAGCCTGGTGTCTGCTGCTGCCACCGTTACCTGCAATTCCATGTAACAAATTGGAGCCACCCTGGGCTGGGTTTGTTTGCTTCTAATTATAACTAATTAGGTTTCTAAATATATTCTTTAGGGTTACCACGTGTATACAAACAGAGGCAGGAAAGAAAGGAACTGCATCGGGATTATTAAAAGAAAGAGAAACATACTAATTAGCTAACTAGTATACTCATTTCAATGTATAATAATATTTTTAACATTCCAGCACACGCCGCAGCATGAAAATCACCCACCGCGCCACCTGCGGGCCCCCTGGGACAGAGGTTCACTTCTCTCCTGGCACCTTGCAGCCTCGCTGCCACGTGTTTCTTTGAGTATTTCTTTGTATTTCAACCCACAAATTTTTAAAAAATAGTGAGTTTTGTTTGCCATCAAAGCCTCTTAAATACCACGTCTACGAAGCACACCCGAATTACGTAACTCAAGCGCTTGAGGAATACACCCCCTGCTCCGGGGAGCTGCCTCTACCCGCTTCTGTCCTGCACGGCCTGTGAACGTGGGTGCGGCGCCATCCTTCCTTCCGTTTCCTCCCATCTGCTTGGGCTGCCCCCACCTTGTGCTCTGGAAGGTTCCAGGCTTCCCGTGGCTCGTGATAGGCCAACTGGGACGGTGGAGAAGACAGGAGAGGAGGGAGCAACACGGCAGGGCTGAGAAACGTGCAGGTGGGACCTGGCCTCTCAGGGTGCACCTCGCCTGCCCCTGCACAGGACACAAAGCCAGGCGGCATGTCGCCGGGGCCAACAATTAAAATCAGGTGATGGCCCAAACCATGTGGTCCCCACCATCCCCGGGTGCTTGCCTCTGGCCAACTCCACTTCCAACTGTGGGTCAGCCCAACACAAACAAAGCCTTAACAGAAATGTTACTGAGGAAATAATAGCCATTTCCAATGATAATACACAATTTTAGCACTGACGCTTGGCTGATTTAGGTGTTCGGCCAACGTGTCAAGCAGCCCGCCTGCCTCAGGCGCGCCTCTAATGGGTAACTGGCAGGCCCTGGCAGCCCCATTTCTGCTTTAGATTTGGTTTGTCATTGGGTATCCATTACCTGCCATTCATCTTTGATCTCTTTGGACAGGCCTGATCAAAAGATGTCATTTGACCTACTCCACTTGGCAGCAACTTGTATGACTCTCATAAAGGGGCCACCCCAGCTATAAATAAAATGACATTATTATTTTTCTGTCCTATCATGTAGAAGAGACAATTATGATAATGCAGTGTCTGTCATCGGGACCCGGCAAATTGCTAGCTCTCACGCAACTGTTTAGCTTTCTTATTTGTTTTTTGTCTGTTTTCCTCCATTTCAAGTTGAAAATAAAGCGGAATTGAAATCCCTAATGCTCTGGCTCCCACTCCGAGGCTCGGCTTCTTCCCAGGGTGCTGACGTGCAGGTGTGGCTGGCACCTTGTGTGTCAGTGATGGGTGGTGACGGCAGCGTCAGCCACATAGGGCAGCAGTGGGATCGGGCTCACCCTACACCTAGTGTTTTGGAAACAAGCTAATCCCTGAAATTAGAACTGAGAGGTATGACCGCAAAAGGTTACAAATCAGGGGCATGGGTCGACTGTGTCCTTAATGAAAGTGCAATAAGGAAAAATACATCGGAACGTCCCCCGATGGGCAAAACAGACGGAGCCCACCACCCAGGGCACACTGGTCTAGTTGCCTGTCACTCTCCCCTCCTCGTGGGGGCCAACAGCACGGGCTCCACCGGGGTTAGCCTGGCCCGCAAACCTCTCTGGAGGTGGAGGTTGGGGAGCTCAGGGCGGCTTCCTCCCGGGGCGCTGAGAGCTCCGCTGGTGCCCAGGGCAACAGAAAGGGAGAGCTGGTTCGGGGGCCGCTCTCGGGCGGCCTGACGCCTGCATGGACCCGAGGCAGCTGCTCCCCACCTGCCCTGGGCCACAGACCAGCCCACTCCTTCGTCTCCACCCTGTCAGAGCTCTCACTGGGCAGGAGACACCCCACCGGAGGCGCCTGCTGGACTTCTGCTGTGGCCACTCACTCACATCGTCCCAGAGCTTTCAAATAGGCGCCAAGTCCCACATGTCACTCGACGAAGGAGAAAACGGGGCCCGAAGGAGGCGGAGGGCCCTGGACACCAGAATCCAGCCCCTGCCTCCACAGTCGGGCCCACCCACCACGACAGCCCACCCGACGGCGTCTCTGAGCCAGCCCGGAAGCCCACCCTCTGTGGGTCCACAGGCACACGCTGCCTCGGTGTGGGCTGCAGGCCACCCCCCCGGACAGCAGGTCGGTGGGCATCACCTCGTACCATGCCCTCAAAACAGCATGTGGGCAACCTAAGCTCGGGGGCGGGATATGGAGTGACCATCAGAGAGGGCGAGGCCGGAGGGAGGGTAGTAAAAGAATGGAGGCTGGAAGGGGCGGGGCAGGCTGAAGGTCCTGCCTGCCAGGAGGGGTGCGGCCTCCAGGCGGGTGTCGGTAGGTGAGGCTGTGGCTCCTGTGACCAGGCAGACAGTATTTTCCAGGCACAGGAGCCAAGGCGGGCGGCTCCGCCACCCGGTGCGGGGGGCCCTGAACCGAGGCCCTCTCACTCGACGCGCGAGGCTCACTTGACGAAAACCACATCTGAGCGACTCTGTGGCTTTGGAGCAATCATGGGAACGAGAATGAACGTTCTGCATCCACAGGGGCTCAGGGGTGCTGGGAACAGCCCCCGGGGGGGAACCTGACGGGAAACGGCACGTGCGGAAAGCACGGGCCTCAGCCGTGTGGGCGCAGCCTGTCCCGCACGGCCTTGCAAAGTGCCAGACGGCGCGGCCCGGGGAGGAAAGATGGTTCTGAAGGTCGCTGTTGGCACAGCGCCCCCTTGAGACATGGCTGTACCCCACTGTCGGCAGCCACCCACCCCCGAGCCCCTGGGACGAGTAAGGTATCCCTCCTGCGTGACCCCTCTGCCTAGTGGTCACCTCCATCAGGGTGCCCCCACCAGAAAGACCCGCTTCTGCCACGTCCCCCACATTCTGGCCACCTTGAGGACACCTGCCATGGTGTCCCTGCTCCTGCCAGCACAGGCCTGAGTGGGAGCCACACATCCACCCTGTGACACGGGAAACATGTGCTGCCTTGACCCGGTGCCCTCGGAGGGGTCTGTGGCCACAAGGAGGCGCACACAGTCATCCCCTCCCTGAGCCGGGGAGACAGCCCCTTCCCCATCCCCAGTCCCCATGCGGCCCACGCATAGTGTGAGAAGCCTCTGCCGCGTGGCTGCCCTCCCTCCCACGCCCCCCCCACCCTGCTCGCTCGCACAGGAATGAGCCTTTCCTGCTGCTTCTCGACGCCGGTGGGTGAGAAACTGAAGACAGACTTGAGTGAACTGAGGTGGAGTGTGTGGGGTGGCCGGATGGACAAAGTGGCCTGTCTCCCTCTCTCCCCTACTGAGGGCCGAGCTCCAGGACATCGCGGGCCATTCTGCGCACAGCCCCTTTACCTGTGCGGCACAGCACTGGCCCCAGGCACTGCCGTGCAGGGGGTCTGCAAATAACTGCGGCATGTGTGGCAGGCAGGCTTGCGGCCCGTGCTCAGGGCCAGAGGAGAGTGCACACGGTGGGAAGGCTGGGCGAGGCGCCGGCCGTGCGTGCAGTGGGGGACCGACAGGCCAGCACGCAGGGCCCCAGGCCGGGGGTCCCCTCCCACTCTGCCCTGAGCAGCCGGGGGACTCGGGTAAATTACAAACCCTTCTGAGTCTTCAGGTGTGAGCGAGGATGAAGCGCACGCTTCACGCATACGTGGTTAACACGCATGCAGTGCCGCTGTGCGCCGTGCCCGGCGCCTCACAACATCTCCACACGGGATGGTGGTGTCTGGGCGTGGGTCACTGCAGGGGTCAGGAAGGGGAGGGCCCTCCCCCAGGCTGCGCCCTGCAGCCCCAACAGTCGTTCTGTGTCCGGGAAAGTCTTGCCTGTGCGGCCAGCTCAGCCCCTTCAGCCCAGAAGCAGCGTGGTCCCCGGGGCAGCATGGGAGCTCAGAGCCCCTTCACCCAGGATGCTCCCCTCCTCCCCGGCCCAAAGTCCCACGAGCAGCACTGAGGTAGACCCTGGGCTATGAAGCTCCTTGCACTGGCTGCTCTGACCAAAAGCAGGTGGCCCTGGAGTGGGCTGGCCTGGGAGTGCGGGGATGGGGCGGCCTGCTCATCAGGCCCCCCGAGGCCCAGCTGTGGGCGTGTGCATCAGGTCACGCCCCTCCCTCACCCCCCTCAGCTCCTAGGAGGGATGGGCGCACACATGTGGGGGGCTGTGCTGGGAGACAGACAGGGACAGCCAGAGGCCACTGAGGCTCCAGCCCTGCTGCCATGACCTGCCGCTCCCACAGGTGCCTTGTCCGGGCTGAGAGGCAGGGAAAGGCTGGGAGCCCACGGCCTTTGACCGTCCTGGGGTGCTCCTTCTGATGCCGTTTTTACTTCTGATAACTTCAAGGAAGAGAGGAGCAGTCCTGCAGACCCCAGAGCAGGCTACGACGGGGTCAGGAAAAAGTGCCGCTCCCGGGTTCCGCGCCGGTGCCTGAGACCCTGGCTGGGCAGGAGCAGAGGGCAACGGGGACCCTGTTTAAGGCCCACATGGGCAAAGAGGTGCGGGTTCTTCCCAGGCGGGGTCGGGGGCGCTGTGCACACCGTCCCCGCTGCGTCCTGGTTTCCCGTCTCGGGGCCTTCAAGCCTCAGTTTCCTCGTCTGCAAAAGGGGGTGGTGACACCGACACTGCCCAGGGGTTTCTGTGGCAGAGACGACAGACAAGGACAGTGTCCTGCTCACTGCTGTGCGCCGTGCACCCCTCTGCTCTGGGGGAGGCCCCTCATTTCCCCCAAGGCTGGTGCCCGAGTCAGCCAACGCGAGGTCAGGGAGACAAGCACGGGACACAGAAGATCTACAGCTATGTCACGCATGTGACGATGTAAGAGCAAACCAATTAAAATTAATAATGCAAAATTCAGCTCCTCAGTGATGCCCCCAGTGGCCACACGCAGCGGGTGCCTGCACCCTGGGTAGCGCAGAGGGGACACAGTCACGGGGTAAGCAGGCCACCATGGTAGCTGAGGGGCCTGCTACCGTGGCTCCCTCAGTCCTGGGTCTCTGAGGTCCTCACCCCTCCTGCTCCTACAGGAACAGCCCTTAACCCCTTGGTGCTGAGGACCTCGTGTGGCGCTAACCAGGCGTCAACATTCCCTGAAACCAGGACTGTCTCGGCGTGGGACGGGTCCCAGCAGTGGGGCCAGAAAACACCAGGTGGTCCACCTGGACTCTCGCAGCCAAAAATCACTCTCCTGCCAGG
>PVJD01004834.1:0-60000 GCA_004026545.1 Mormoops blainvillei | reverse complement strand
TCTATTAGGAACAGTATAATAAATGTACATTTAAAAGATCTATAAACACATATTTATCTGCAAAATGTTCTTGCATAAAACTGTTATTGAAAAGGCTTTCATTTTATCTTTGTGTTATTGTAATTTTATTGAATTGCTTATTCATTCTTTGATATTGTATTTTAATGGTATTATAAATCTGTTTTATGTCTGATAGGAGCCTCATTGTAAACTGATATAACAGATAATATGGCAATTCACCATAAAAATTCTAAACCAAAAATGCAGATCAGAACGCAAAGAAGCACTTTAATTCATTCTCGGTTTCTTTTCATTTTATTTTTTAATTATTTTTCATGTGCTGGTTGCCATCTGTTGATAAAGGATGGTTGTGTGAAACTCACTGTACAACACAATAGGAACTTTTTGTATAATTCTAGTCATAAAAAATGATAACAGTATAAAGCGTCACACTCCTCTAGACTGAGGATCATTAGCAAGTTCATTGTATGAACTGTTTAAATTAGTCACTTTTGTAACAAAATCCTTTTTTGTAAAATATCTATTTTGGGTAATTTTTAGTATCATGAATAATAGAACAAAAAACCCACTTTCTAAAGTGTCTTCTATTATTTTTATCCCTTTATTAAAAACAATGAAAAACAATTACGATAAAAGATGGTATCAACACGCAGAGCGATTATGTCATAAACCCGACTATGGCTCAGAAACTTAGCAGGAAGTTCATTCAACAAAAGTATCTTAACTTGCCATCTCTCAAAGACAAAATCTCCATTATCACAAGGAAGCGATCTGGTCACCGGCACTGCAGCAAACACCAGGTCCCAAAGGTGGGGCCTTCCAGTACCCCCGGTGCCAGCGTGGGGCCCCACCCGTGGCCCTCCCTGCCAGCCTGGTGCCACAGCTACGTGCACCTCATTCATTTCAGCTGGGCTCCTCAGTGGTCCCCTGAGCCTGGTACTGGGGACCCAAGGAGTTGCTTTCCTGGGCGAGCAGACCTCGGCACAGAAGCACCGAAACTGTCCCGATCAAAGTCACAGAACCCACCCCTGGAGAACAAGGACAAGGAGGCTGAGAGACCCGAGGACAGCGCGGATCCCCACCGGACAGCCCAGCCACACGGCAGGGGCGGGAGAGCCGCCGAGACTGCCCAGCTCCCCTGCAGATCAAGGGCTGCTGCACACACAGAGGGTTCCATCCAAAAATACAGAAAATTATTTTTATTCCTTAAGAATTTTGCACATAAATCTTATTTCCAATAAACTTTTTAGAGATTTCATTAGGAATTTAAAATGCACATAAACAAATATGGAAATCGCTCTACAACAGACAATCGAGCCACACTGAGCAGGGGGCCACCGTCGCCTGCCTCTTCACCTGAGCCGCAGAAGGCCGTCTGTAGAAGCTGATGTCCCCAGGGGCCAAGGCAACCCCAGGAAACCACGCTCACCCCTGGACGCCCCAGGCCCCTCCAAGCGTCCCTGGGCAGAGGAAGGAGGGGCGCTGGCCCCAAAACAACAAAACACGTTTTCTCACCCCCAAATCACAACCACCCCTGAAACGGGTCCTAAAGGAAGCAGAGTCAGTGTGAGTAGGCAGTGGAGCGGCAGGCGTGGGCTCTGCAGAGGCAGCCCCCAGACACAGTGGTGAAAGGCCCTTCGGTTCATAACTCTTTCCAAAATAAATGGATGATAGAAGTGATAGTTTCTTACTGAATCTCCCTAAACTAAAACACAGTTGTGACATGTGGCTCAGAAACCGGAGCTTAGAGCTGGAAGGGACTGGCAAGGCCACACCCAGAAACATTTCTCATGGAAGGTCCGATCCCTACAAAGTTCATGGGACATACACACAACGCAGCAAACGAGTACCCACAAACCAGGACCAGCCTGCACAAGTCACCAGTCACCACCGCCCCTCCCTCCGGCAGGTCTCCTGGGTACACACACAGGGACCCCGACGACCCCAGGCGAGTGGCCACTTCTGAGCCCGTGGGACGTGCCCTGCCCTTGCTTCCTCACTCCAACGGGGTCTCCGGCACCCACCCTCTATGGCTCGCGGCCTGAGTTCCTGCCTTCCTTGCTGTGCTGCAACATCCCCTCATGTGAACATTATTTACGCTAAAAGAAATAAGATGGGCCAGGCAAAAATAAAGTCTTTCTGAGCACCAAACAGTTGGAGTGATGGGCCTGCTCTGTGCTCTGGGTCGCCAGCCAAGGACAGTGTCGGCAGCTGCTCTCGTGTTGGGGGCAACGGAGTCTGCACCCGCCCTTCTGGGGAGGGCGCGCCTGCTCAGGATGACCCAAGCAACCGACCGCACCCCTGACCTAGGCCTTCACGGGTCGCTGTAGTGAAGACACAAGCAGATGTATCCAGGAGACGGAGCACCGGCCGTGGGGAGGGGGGTTCCCCAAGGCCAGTGCCACCCTGGCTCTTGGGGCTCTGGCCCAAGCAGGAATGGGTTCAGCTGAAGGCCGGGGCGTTCCCGGGGCGCCAAGGAATGTGTTTATCTCTGGCTGCGGGGGGGCTGCGTCCCAAGCAGTGCTGAACTCGGTGGCGTGAAGGAGGCGGAGGCAGGGCTCGCCTCCCCAAGGGCTGTGCTGAGGCGGTGAGTGGGCGTGAAGACCGGTCATCCCACCGGGCGCCTCGCTACAGCCCCGAGGGGTGAACGTCTGCCTCAGGACCGCAAAGCCGTAGCTGGGTAAGAGCCTCGGCAGCGCTTTACACTTTTCGGCCCATACCGAAAGGAACATGGCGTTGGTGCTGAGGGATGACGGCAAAAATGTACACGCAAAATATGTACGAGCAAAATATGGTGTTTTACCATTTTCTCCCGTAGTCCTTCCCCACCCCCTCCCAGCTCCCCATGTTCTAAAGAGACCCTCTGACCCTGTTACTCGCTGCAACACAGAGGCAGGTGACGATGGTGTGACGAGTGGACAGGCGGGGCTGGACCCCGCACACAGGCCCCACAGCCCCGCTCTGCCTCGTCACCTCACGGTAGCCCTCGGACGTGCCCGATGGGATCTCCAAATGGCTCACCACTGAGACGCCCCAAAGACACCTAAGTGCTTCATTTTTAAACTGCCCACCTGGTGAGTTGCCCGTCTGGCGACCGGTACTCAGCTCGACTCGGAGCCTCAGGCTCTGCACGGAGCCATGTGAACACACACTCGGGCCAGGAGGCTGCACGAAACAGACTCCAGCCCCACACACCCGGGTCCTGAGCGCCCGGCGTGGACCCCTCATCCTCGCACTGCCCTGCCATGGTCACAGTCGCCTGGTGTGGGAGGTGCTGCTGGCCTCTAGGGTGTGTGCATGTGTGAGGGGGAGGGGGGAGAAAGGAGGGAGAAGGTTGAGGCCAGGAATAGAGAAGTGGGAAGCACTTAACTGTGAGTGAAGGATGAATGAACGAAAGGATCTGGTCATTTGGCTACCGTCTGCCCAGGCACCAGAGCCTCCGATGTAAGAGAGCACCAGACACAAGGGGTCAGTGATACTGCCTGTTGTGGGAAATTTGCAAAATAAAGGAAGGCGTGTAGAAGGGAGGATAAAGAGAAGCAAGATAATAGGGAACTGGAGGCAGAAATCGCCTCTTCTTGCGACGAGATGGTGCGTGTGAGCGCAGGTCTGTGCCGTCTCTGGCCGGCTCTATTCACACACTGTGCGCTCAGCGCGCCTCTTCCGTGGAAGCCGTTGCAGGTACACCTGTGCTGGCAGGTGCCAGGCGGCCCCCCGAGTGGTGGCCGTCCACCGTCCCAGAGGCCAGAGGCTCGTCGTCCACCGGCAGGGTGTGGGCCGCCCACTGCAGCCAGCGCTTCTCGGGCCCATCTGTCTCATGACCCTGCAGAGGCACGCGGAGTCCAGGCCTCCGCGGCAGGCGTTTGGCGATCTTTACTGTTCAACCATTGGAGTGTTTTACAAATATCAGAAAAAAACTACGAAGATTCAACGATGAGCTCTTGTAAGTAAGTTTAATTATAAAAAATTGAATTTATTTCAGACATCAAGATACATGAGCTTGGCATTTCAGTAAAAAGAGAAGGCAGTATTCTGTCAGCGCAGGTTTCTTTGGGCACTTTCTGTCTGACTTTTGTTCTGGTGCCTGTTTTCACTTCCACAAGGGCCGAATGTCAAGAGCCCCATGAAGTGGGGGCGTCCGACGGCTGTCTGGCCTCAGCGACGTGCAGCTGCCAAACACCAGCAGACCCACAGTGAGCCCTCAGGAAGGCCCTGGTTGGGGCCACACGACGAGCCTGGCTTCTGCCCATCACGCCCACGGGCCGACGCCCCACGGGCCCTGTCCAGGGATGGGGGTCTCCGTCTGGTCGCCTGTCTGCACTGTCACATACTGAAAAGCTGTTTCTCCCCAACAGTGAATGGGGCTCTGCCCTGAACCTGCCACCTGCCCACCCCCCACACACGGGCTCCCGGGGGGCTGCAGCGCCTCCCACGGGCGGCATCCCCAGAGACTGCAGGAGTGGCCGCCCTCACTGAGGGGACCGATGGGCCTAAGGACTAGAAGCCTCGAGGGGCATCAAGCAGACTCAGGCAAAAAGCATCGCTGAAGCCACACTGAGGCTGGTGCCCGGCCCGCCGGGGGCCCAAGCGCAGCGCACACCTCCGACGTGAGCAGCACACGGGGCCGAGCCGCTGGGTGGGCAGCCGGGGGTGCGTTGAAAACATTGCTATTATTTTTAATTCGGTTGACCTGGGGGTTTCCACAGCGAGAAAGTAACTGTTTGAATTTTTAATGTTCACACTTTGACTTTCCAGAAAGAAATCTCAAAGTAGTAAGATTTTGGAACAAAATTAATTATTACTAACGACTTAAATTGCAGCCCCCTCCCGTAAAACAATGGTGCGAAAGACCAGGACAACTAATATAATTTACTTAAATGCTCTGATTTCTCTGATGCTGACATAAAATTATGAGGGACTCAAGTGCACATACAGTTTCTGGGAACAGGAGTTGTTCTGGTGCTGCAGCTTCTCCTTCGAGCACATCCCAACCCAAAGTGGGGGCACGGGCAGGAGCCCGCCCAGAAGGGGTTGTGGGGGCTCCGGGCTGGGAGCTCAGGGCCTCCTCTGGTCCTTCGCAGCCGACCTGTGGGGACACGGGGCTTCCCCCAAACCTGCCCAGATGGCATCCTGCACGGACTCCCCGATGTGACGGCCTCTCCCTGCCCGGCGCCGCTTCCGAAGCCTGGGACAGCCCGGCCTCCCCTGGCAGGGCGGCCTGGCGCTATTGAGGCCACGTCCAGAGGGGGAGACACTTTAAAATTAGAGCATCCCTGGGCACAGTGACTCCGTGGAAGCACAATGACGCTTTTTTTCAGTTCTGTGAGTGGAAAGGGAGGGAACCATTTTCATATGAGCATATTTTTCTCCGAGGAACAGTTAGAAAAGTGCTGATGTGGTGTCTCAATACATTTTACTAGAATGCCATCAATTACATAAAAACACAATTAAGTCACTGTTTCAAAATCCTTAAATATTATTCAGCCAAAACCCAAAAGGACATTTGCAGTGTTCCACAGTCATTATCTAAGGAGCTGCGTGCTGCGCCGGCCACCTCCGCCCCAGCCGCAGGAGCTAAACATAGATCACTTGGTGGCCCCTCTGCGCCCGGCCACCAGGCTCCGCAAGCGCCCCAGGCACCAGGGCGCCCACAGCGCAGTCTCCTGCAGCCAAGCACAGAGCCAGGTCCCAGATGCAGTGCCTTAGGTGGCCGGGCTCCGCCAGGAGGTAGCCATGGAACGGGGGCTGTCCTGGTCCCAACTCCAGGCCTTGGCTTTCCTGTCTGTCCACCCAGCAAGGCCACCTGTCCCACTGAAACGAAAGGTCTCTGTCCTAGGAATGACCTGTTTTGTCCATAGATTGAAATAACAATGGCAAACGGTATGAGATCAGCACGAGGACTCCTACACGTCCACACCACGTCCGCACCACGTCCCTGTTCGGAAGCCGAGCAGGAGGTGGCCGCCTGCCCATCACTGGCTGCAGCCCAGGCCTCCGTGGGACAGACAAGCCTTCAGCCTCTGAGGGGAGGGGCTGACAGCTGTCATTTGTTAACTGAATGTACCCTCTCAGCTGACAGGTCCACTGCAGGAACCGTCCCCACAGAGGCGCACGTGGACAGTATCCCTGCAGGGAGACCTGAGCTGGAGGGTGTGGCATTGCTTGAGAAATGACCCTGGGAGGGACCCGCACATCCATCTGGAGGGAAAGCTGTGCACTGCAGGCACAGGCCATGCTCAGAAAGCACGAGGCCGCTCTGCACAGCGCAGCGCATGCGGCACCTACACTCCCGGGCACCGCGGCCCAGCCTGGCACGAGCTAGTCACTGAGCTGCACGCCCTGCCGCCACTTCGTTACGAAGCCATAACACCCAGGGCAAGATTTAGAGGCTCTTAGCTGCACCCCCTCCACCCTGAGAGCCTCGCTTCGCCGTGGCGTTCACCTGCACCGTCATGTACGTGTCTCTCTGTCCACCGTGCACCTCAGTTTTTGGATGCGTGTCAAAGTAAACTGAAGGCATCCGAGATGTATTCTTAATTGCAAACAGAAAGGCAACGTGTGTGTGTGTATTTATGACCTTAAATGTGCTGAGGGACACTCCATGGAACGTTGACAGTGCTTGCCCAGGTGAGGGGACTCTTCCTCCATAGTTTGCCCTCAGATCAGCTTGGGTTTGTATTACGAGCATTATTTTTTTTAATAAAAAAATTGAAATGTATCTCGTTTCGCAAGGCAAAGCTACTGTCAAACCCTTCGGGGCTCTGTGCCGCTGGTTCCCGTCAAGCAGTCCCAGACACAGGAGCCTGGCGCGCGCACACATGTGTGCGCAGGTGAGAGTGCGTGCGTGTGCACACGTCTGGGTGTTGTGAGCCCTTGGTGAGAGTGGCGCTTACCTCTCGTGATAAATCCCTCCAAGTCACTCCCTCACAGGTGGGCGCTCCCAGGGTGTAGGCACGCGTATTACAGAGACCCGTTACTGAACATCCGAGGAAGCGTCCTTGGAAGGCAGCCTGTTGTTGTCAGTGGGGACAGGAGAGCACAGGGACCACGTTGGGGACAGGCAGCCCTCAGCAGGAGGTCAGCTGTGCACTCCGTGTCTGTGCAACCGCAAATAAGTACCCTCCGAAACCTCACACAGCCTCGCGTTCCAACGGAAACCCCGTGTGATGCGGGCTGGCGGGCACGCCCCAGGGAGCTGTGCCACCCGGGCGGCCGCGCAGCCCCACTGCAGGAATGTGGCTAGAGAAGGAGCCCTGGGTGGTGGCCATCCTGGGCTGTGACTGTCCTGGGCAGTGACCGTCCAGGAAGCCTACTCTCTCCTTACAGCACTCAGGGTGCTGACAGGCATCGCTGTTCTGTTTCTTAAAGAAACGGTAAATGAGTAAAAAGCCGTAAGAAAACACCCACAGTTATCATAACCACAGTGAGGAGTGCTGAAGACTGAACATTCATTATTAAAAAAAAAAAAAAAATACAGTTCACCCCTGAACACATGGGTTTGGGCTGCGCGGGTCCACATACACGCGGGTGTTTTTCAGTAAATACAGGTAGTGCGGTAAGTGTATTTTCTTTCTCATGATTTCCTTGGTGACATTTTCTTTTCTCTAGCTTACTTTATTGTAAGAACATAGTATATAACATGTGACATGCAAAATACTGTTCATCAACTGTTTCTGTTATTGTAAGGCTTCCAGTTGACTATTAGTAGCTAAGTTTGGGGAGGTCACGGTTACACGACGCGCGTCCTTCCGACTGTGCAGGCCCCCTCACCCCCGTGCTGCTCAAGGGTCAACGAGATGGCGGCACGGACATGTTCTGTGTTTGTGAGGCTCCCTTCTCTTCTGAGACCTGGACCTGAGGTCCTAGACCCTGGGTCTGGCGGCCACGGCTGCCTGCCTGCTGTCAGCAAGGGGTTTCCATCCCTATTTTAAACCCTGGGAACCATGCTCCGCATTTCAAAAACGAAAAATTGAGATCATTGAAAATGTGATGAGTCATAGCTACACGTCCAGATAAATACATGAAGCCCTCCCTTTCCCACGTGTGGGAAAGGACTGGCGCCTAAACAATGTGATTTGTTAGCTTTCTGCTTATTCTGTTTGAAAACAGTCATAAGGTTCATTTTAAAAAATCCCTTTGGTAAGAACAAGACTGTGGAAACACTGATTCCAACCAGGTTGCACACATAGGCGCTATACTCGTACATGTACATACTGGGAGGTGTGCACATATTCGTGTACCTAAATACACGCATAAACACACAGCATATATGTACTCTGAGCCGGGCGTTTCACTTGAAGATAGTAATGTGCCGGCAGTGGATACCTTGCCACACAGCTAAAAAGATGCCCTGCCTGTTACCGAAACCGCCAAATTCCATACACAAGTGAAACTAATTATGGGGGGGTGTAAGAAAACGAGCTACCACGTTCTCCCACTTGGCTGGTCAGCACCCCCCGCCCCACCCAGGGGCGCAGGACAGCGTCTCCAGCCGCGTCTGAGCCCGGGGCGCCTGCTGTCAGGCCAGGAGCACCAACGAGATCATGGTGGGACCTTCGGTTCCTGAGGTGTCAACAATTAAATACCTTCGGTTTGCACTTTGTTCTTGTGGGCGCAGCTGTTTATCTCTGTCCTCTGAAGAAGCTAACAGTAGAACGGGCAAAGCCTCACGAACAACTGAGAAAAGCGCTGCTATAAACTGTCAGAAGAAATATAACTTTCACCCAGGACCCTGGGCGGAGTTCGTCTGTCCAGGCCCCACCTAGCACCCATGCATCTTACGGAAAGTGAAGTGGCAAACTCGAGCGGATCGCACGCTCGGTCTACACGTTCTGGACAGACCCCGGCGTCCCAAGTCACTCCTCTGTCTGTGCTGGGAAGGCCTGGGTGTGTATGGACACTGCCGGCCAAGAGACGGGCAGGGCCTGCTGTCCATGCCAGCACGTTGGCCAGGCCGGGCCCGGTGGTAAACTGCACAGGACCACTGGCTCCGGGTCCGCCCCGATCGGCAAGCGCCTGCCCACCTGGCCGCAGGGCTTCAGGCGGTGTGTGAGTGATGCTGAGAAAGAAGGTGTGGGTACATCTTCCTCTAGAAAGGCCAGTCAAACCGTAAGTGCCGGGTCCGTTTTCCTTTAGCAGAAAGTGGCTTTCTCCTTGTGAATTCAATAACCAGTGAAAAGGGGCAGATGATTATTTTTTTGTTCTTTGAGTAGGGTCAGGCCTACATGTGATATAAGCTTCCGAATAGAGTATGTTTTAAATCAGCAACAGTTACGATACCACGTATGTATACAGGTCTCATAACTTAAGAATAAAGAATTATCTGGAACCACGGCCATAGGAGACAGTTTTCAAGACACAGTCTTTTCGATCAGCCCTGTCACAGATCCGCACACCCTCCCGAAATCTCCCTTTCCGTGGTCCTCCGCCTGGAAGCAGTTTGCAGTCGTGGCTCGCCAGCCTCACTCGTGTGTGACTTGCCGGTCAGGCTCCTGCGGAGGCCACATCAGCTCCCCGAGTGCCTGCTTGGGAGCATCAATGAGCCACAGTTACAGGAGTAAACCCTCCTGTCCCACATTCAAAGAAACAAGACTGCCCATCTTTGAGGGCAAATGCGTGGCACTGAAAATGGCCATCCGCTGTCCGTGGCGAAGCCATGGAAAACATGGAGCTGAAGCTACTCCAACTTAAGGGGCAGGGATGTATAGGAACTGCTTTGTCAACCCTCAGTGTGTAATTACTTCTTGGCTTGGTCACCTACGCTCGGAGGAAGAAGTAAGAGACCACGGTGATTTCTTCCTGCCGAACACAGGTGTCAAGCTGTCCGGTGTGTGCGGAGCACGGCGAGGACGCGGGGGTGTGAGTCGGCCCGCGCAGGGGCTCAGCTTTGCTCGCACAGACGTTTATTACTTCCTCGGCCACAGCCGAGGCACAGCTTCTTCTTAGCAGGCTTGGCCCCCCTTTCGCACCAGTGAAGCTGGGGAACTGCTACCAGCAACCTGGGTACTAAGAGCAATAAAATGATCTTTAAAGCCCGTGTGAACAAAGGAGCTACCAGTACTAAGTAGCCACTAGGTGGCTTTAGGACGCCGCCTCTGGAGACCTGAGGGTGGGTGATTCTTGGTCCTTGGGTGGCCTGCTCACCTGGGTCAAAGGCTCCTGTCAAGGCTGAACGTCTAGGGGAGACTCCAGGGACGCGCCAGGTGTGTATTTGAGGCAGAGAGGGGGGCAGGGCCCACGCGCCCCTCACCTGGCTCCGCAGCCCCCGTCTAGCTGGAGAATTTATCGCGAGGCCAACAGCTCCAGGCCTTGGCCCCCCAGACTTCAGTCGGCTAAGAGCGAGGTCTGTGCGCCAGAAAGCACTGTTGTTTTCATCCTGCATCCAAACCTCTCCCCGTTCTAACAGAAGAAAGGGGGCAAGAGACACAACTCGGAAGAGGAGAAAATGGAATTCCATCATAACTGGCTTCCTGCAGCTCCAGCCTAGGATGTAAGCAATCACAAAAACTGCAATCTCAGCTTTTTTTGTTTTCCTTGCACTGGGTTCCTCCTTTATTTCCTTTCAAAGAGGGTCAAGATTTTTCTTAACTCTTGAAAGCTACTCTGTGACCACCGAGAGGCTGGCTCCTCTCTGTAACAGCACTGCCTTCCCTGTCAGTCTGAAATTTGGGGAAAAAAAATAAAACTCACAAAAGTCTCCCAGCAGCCGTTTTAAGTGGACCCGAAACGCCCTGCTGACCTGACCCTCAGGTCCCCCGGAGCCGTCCGCGGGAGCTGCACGCGCAGAGGCCCGACCCCTGCCTGTCACAGGGGCCGCGCCCCCCAGCAGTGCCCACGCACACCTTCTCCAGTCCTGTGTCTACCCTCCCACCCTCAGGGGCGGTGGGGCTGGGGAGGAAAACAAATGTGGGAGCTGATGTGCTGTGTGGTCCATGTCCCTCTAAACCCAAAACATCAACGAGCTTTGTAACAGGTAGCCACATTCCACTTAAATTCAGAAAACAACCCCTATTAGTCCAGAAGCAGCCCAGGTGGGAGGGTGGCCAGGACGCAGGCTGGGTACTGGGACCTGTTTTCCTGGGGGTCCTGTTGGCAGAGACCCAGCTCTGTCTGGAGAAGCCGGCCTAAGCCCCAGGGGCCACAAGCCCACTCAGCCACCCCCTGGCACAACTGGCCCCGCCAGCATGGAAGGACGTGGCCTACGGGGTGGGGGGTGTGGAGAGGGAAAACGGCCCTTTCGGCAGAGGTGGGCCTCCTGGGGCCACCCTGTGCCCGGGAGCTGCCCCACCCAACGGCAGAGGTGGGAACCATCAAAGGGTCCCCTCCTCCATCTGAGGACTTGGGAGAGAAACCTGGGTGTGTCCCCACCTGCCCTAAAGACTCTTCTGCTGAACCAAAGCTTCAGAGGCGGGAGCTTCGGGCAGAGCTGTGGCCAGTTCACCTGCCCTGGGACTTCAGGAGACGTGCCCATGAAGGAGCCCCGCCGTGAGCGATTTATTCCCCGCTTCGGCGCGCCGACGGATTACAAGGGGCCACTTGCTTTCTTTCGCAGCTTGCCACAGCCGGTTTATCACATTTTGTCTTTGTCACTAATACTCCACGTCTGTTGCGAATTGTCTTCTTAAACTAATCTGCATCAACACAGGCACCCAACCCTCACGGGGTCACAGGTCCCAAGGGATGAGACTAAAACCAGGCCGAGGAGCCTGGCACTCTGCTCCACTCACGGGGTGGGGCCGGAGGGAAGAAGGGACAGCCGCTTCCTGGGAATGTCAGCCCTGCAGGGCAAGGACGCCCCGTGGAGGGCAGGGGGGCAAGGGGCTGGTGTTGGTGTCCGCCCACCGCCACCGCCGTAGTGCCGAAGCCGTTGGGTCTGGCTGTGGTGGTCTATTGATTTTAACAGAACGTCCATTTTAGTTTCCCAGTGAAGAGCACCATGCGCCTGGGCGGGAGGGGCGTCTGTTTTCCAGCAGAGGGGCTGAGCCCCAGCTTCCGCACGGCACCCCACCACAGCCCAGGGTGTCCTGTGCTCTGTGGCACCAAGGACACCCCTCCTTTCACTGCCCCCTGTAGCCGGGTCTCCAAAAACAAGAGCTTCCCTTCACAGAACGCTCACAGTCACTGCTGGGAGGCAAGGCCGCCCTCCGCAACCAGCCCTGTGCGCCCTGCCCCGACGCGGGGCCTGCACACTGGCTCAACCCCTTGACCCTCCCCATCGGTGAGGTGCTGGGACCCGGGCCTCTGGACGGCACACTCGTCGCACACTTTCCCATTCCACGTGCAGTCCCGGGGGTGCTCAGGAGTTGATGAGAGAGGCACAGGCCAGCATGCGGCCCCACACGCGCAGCCAGTCCCAGGAACCCACCTGCCCCTCACACCCGGGACGTGGACACACTGCTGGCTGCTTGTCCCCCGGACGTGGCGTCGGGCGGTTCTCACTCACTGGTCTCCATCCTTGTGGCATGCTAACTGAGCCCACATTTTGGGGGCGACGATGACAGGTTACCCATAATCAGGGGTGATTTGGGGGCTGCCACACCAAGGTTATTGGCTCTATTGGGGAATGAAGTGAATAACGAAGTGTGCACAAAGCCATCGCCCGCCGGCACTCATTCTCAGCGTGGTGGGGACTCCGGTGTAGAGGCCGCGGCCAGGGACGATGGGAACGTGCCAAGGCCCTCCACTTTTAGGTTTGTGGGCACTGTCACACAAACGTAAGGTGACACACAGAAAAGGCCAGAGCGACACGCCAATCTGAGAGGGGGGAAAGGCAGGCAAAGTAAATGGCGTGAGGGTGCACTCAGGGATCCCGGGGAGCTGAGGCCACAAGTAAGGCTTCACCTAGAGCTCATCTGCTGCACCCCCCCACCCCCAGGGGAGCGCTGCAGCTGCCCCGACAGCCCCTGGGAGGAGGAGGGGGTGGGGACATGCAGCCCCACCACCCTGCACAAACAGCTCTGCCTCCCCCATCAGCTGTGGCTCAGAGTCCATTCGACCAGCGCGCCCTCAGCCAAGTTCCTGGCCCGAACAGTGCGCCCTCTCCCGAAAGGGCTGCATCGGCCCCCGCGAGCACCACACAGCCCGCTCTCCGCAACGACTTTGCTGGCCTCCTCGCGACCCGAGCCACGGGCCATGGGAACGGGCTCAGTGGGCCAGGTACAGACCCGCGGACCGTGTGTCCCGGTGAGAGTGACACTGGGAGCGACCCTGGACGCCCATGATCCACAGAGTCCCTTCACCCTCAGCCGGCACGGCCCCACCATCCACCGCGGCCAGGTGTCCACATGCACGTTAATGAGTCCCTGTTTGCTGAACCGAAAAATCCTGACCACAGGACACGCCAAGTAATGAAAGGTGTTTTCCTGGGAGAAACGTTAAATACTTCCCTCTTCTCACAGGAAACGCGCACACGTGCTTCCAAATGACACCCCTCTCCGCCCCCCACCCCATCAGAAAGCCTGCGCCCCAGGGCCCAGCGAGGGCGCGGCCGCGGAACCGAGAACTCGCTGGTGTCCTACTTCCTCCCCTGGGCCCGGAGGGAAGGGCGGCCGCGCAGCGGTGTCCGTGGCGCCACATCACTTCGTCCGAGAAGTGGGGAGAACAGCGTGACCGCGGCCTCGTCCTTCCCACCGGCGGGCGAGGCCGCCTCACGCAGAAGGCGCCATTTTCCTACAGGCCCGGGGCAAAAGCAGAGGTGGCAAGTGGGATGTCAAGAAGGGGACCCCGCATGCCGTGAAACCCACCGGGAACCTGTCCTTGTCTCTCCCAGATGCGCACCATTGCCCCGCTCAAAGCTTTCTGCAGGCAGAGGGGTCCTCACACTTGTGTCTTAGGCCTTGTAAGTGTTTCAGAATCTTTACCTACAGGGAGTCGTGCTGGTTGATTTGTGTTGTTTTGTATCTACCTGTGGCTGATTTGCGCTTCCGTTGTACGTATCTCGCCCTAGGCTCCGGGCAAAGCCAGCTGGGCAGGGGCCGCACCTGCTTCAAGTCTGTCGTGGCTGCAGTAAGAAAATGACCTCCAGGAAACCTGGTCTCACGAAACTACAGAAGGGGACGCATGTCACTTTACAAAACACAAACAGCGAGTCAACGTGGGGCTCTCGTGCTGACGGGCAGCAGCGAGCGTGGCGGTCCTCCTCTGGCACAGTCCTGGGGACACTATGGACCCATGTGCACTCCCCTCCCTGGCATGGAAGCGTAATCCAGGGACACAGGTGCTAAAATCCTGGCTAAAATGCGCGCTTGCAGAATCAAAGGCTCCTGGAAAGAATAATCGCCCTGCCTTCCCTGCCCCTCTCCCTGCCCCTGTCTCCCATTTGTTGTGAAGTCACCCGGACAGACGCCTGGGGTCTCCTGGGAGGACAGTCAGCAGGCGACCCAAACACAGCTCCAGAAAAACGATCCTTGTGAACTTCTTGAACCCTAATGACCATGCCTTTCTTCCTTGGCTTTGTTGTTCTTTAGTAAGAGGCAGCAAGTTCCAGTCTGATTGTGCCAGCACCGCCTTCTCAGGGGGGCTGCCACGTTTTGGAACGGCTGTGGGGGACACTGGGCAGCAGGCTCTCTTGGTGACTATTTGGGAGGGGAGAGGAGCCACCGTCACTGCCGTCCCCGGGCAGCCTGCTCTCACACGGGCAGGAAGGCCCCCTGACCCGCGAGCCCCCGCCGTCTCGCTGAAGCCCTCCAGGCCCTACCAAGTCTCCATGGCCTCACGGGACGCCCAGAAGCAGGCCCCTCGCAGGCCAGGAGCGGGCACTGCCCAAGGAAATGTGGAGCCTCAGTAATAACTGCTACGTAGTCAGGAAACCCCCAGTTGGACCCGAGAGCTCAGGAGGGGAGACTCAAGGACCCAGGGGTCACTTGAAGTCAAGCTCGTCCACTTCCTAGAGGTCAAGTTCTAGATAAGAACACCTCCTCCATCCACTTGGGCAGGTAAGACCTCCGTGAGGGCTCCGGCAAGCCAGGCAGGAGCTTTTACTTACCTGAGTATCTCTTGACCTTTCTCTCCCTCTCACCCCTTGTGGGCTCCCAGTGCAATATGGAGAAGGGGGACCTCACACCTGAAGTGCCGCCCCAGGACTCCCCTGTCCGGGGAGCCGAGGGGGAGTCCCCAGCGTCCTGACGGAGGACGGTGCTGCTTTCTGCCTGCTCCGGGCCTCTGAGGCTCAGGCCTTTCCCCCTCCTGCTAAGTTTAGAAGCCTTGCTATTCTTTGGGAAGAGAATGGTGTGAAAATCAAGCATAGTATCCAAAAATAAAAGAGTGGATCTGTTTCAGCGCTTGTAGCATATTTAACGGAAAAGCAACTCCAGATATGCCACTTTCCATCCAGTCTTTAATACGTTTTCCAATTTCTCCAGAACATTTTAGCTTCAGAAAAGGCAAGGATGAACTCTCTAATCTATGAATGTTCTTGAGACTGAAGCGGGCCCCCGAAGTCATCTCTCGCCTGGAGCCGAGGGTCTGCTCAGAAAGCGATGCCCGGTTATCGGTCAGGATGGGAGCCACTGATGCTCGTCCTGGGGCCACGGCAGGATGAGTGACAAATATTCCCTTGGGGTCTACAGCAAGGCCCATCAGCGCACGTCCCAGATAGGTGACGGACAGGTACAGTGCTCTCCCCGCGGGCCCTGAAGGCAGACTTCCGGACGTGCTTTTCAAGCCTCCCCCCTTATTTTACAGAACGAGTTCTCGCTGCCTAAGGAGCGCACTTGCCCCAGACCCACTGCGCCTTGGCTGGCATGGGGCCCCGTCAGCTGGGTCTCCTCCAGGTCCTCAGGCCGTGGGCTCCCTGAGTAAGCCCACGTGATGGCCAGGGGAGCCAGAGCCTGGGGGCGGGGCCGCTCGGCCACCTGAAGACCCCAGCCTGTGCCTCCTCTAGTCAGGGAGGCTGCAGGTTTGTGACAGAAAGTTAGAACTCTGTGTCAAGCCCTTCACGCAAACAATAAATACTACTTCAGCTCGTAATCGGACTTTTCTCCAGCATCGTCTTTGAATGTTGAACCTTTTTCAATTAATTAAAGACTATGCACTGCAGAGTGCATATTTTATCAGCCCTCAGCTGCTTAAGTGTCTAGAAAAGACCAGGCAGTTTTTCTTTCTTTCTTTCTTTCTTCCTTTTTTTTTTCCAGGCAACCCAGAGCAAGTACTTGCAAGGGTCATATCTTTTTAATTATCTTTTCTCCCTCTGATTAATTATTCCGTCTGACAATAGCGTGTTTCTAATGCTATTCACCTGCCTTTGATGATTGACAACTTTTCTGTCTGATTCAGAGCAAACAGCTGCTGCCACAATCTCCTAGCAACCGGGGTGTGATGGATGAGCCCCGAGATGGATGGCTGCAATAAATCATGTCTCCAGCCGCAAAACTGAGGGAAGGGGATAAGAAGAAAAGCGGACAAAAACAAAACAAGGTTTCTTCCCATGAGTGCACTCAGTTCCTTACCAATTATACCTGAAATGGACTTTGCACCTATTAATAGCAAAGTTTTCCTAATCAGTAAAAATGGGACGGTGCCATTTGTATCAAAGGTGTTTACAATTGTCCCTGCAAATGGGCACTTGTCCTCCAATTACCTCCAACACAGCCCAAGTGCAAGGGCAGAGGATCAAAGTTTTACTTTCTTCCCTGAAGTCTCAGTGAGGCACAATATCATTTTTTTGCAGTCAGATGTCATTCCAAGCACCAACGAAGAACATAAATCTGCTCCTACCTGATTTGGGGCAGCAGCGGGGCCCACCCTAAGAGTGAACCCTATGCCCTCCTTGTGGGCCAAGTGTCAGGCTGCTCCCACTCAAAACACACATGCACGCAAAGCTGCCTAGGTTGGCAAGTGAATAAGCCACACTTCCATCTTTACATGTCAGGAAAAAGTTTGTTTAAGAAGCAGTGAGATAGGAACATCCAGCCATTCCACGAATTTTAGATTCTCATTTCTTTAGATTTAAAAAAACAAACAAACAAACAAACAAACAAAACACCAGGTCTAACTCTCTGCCCTATCATTTTTAAAATTAATGTCCACACTATAACTCATACAAGAAACCCCAAACTTAATTAGCAGACCCAGACCAAGCCCCGCACTCAATGGAGCGCCTGACAATCACATCTGCGCTGTGGGGGCTCCTAGTGGAGTGGGACGAGGCAGGGGGGCCCGTGGGTTGGGTTCTCCGCCTGCTTCTCCCAGGGAAGCAGGCGGCGAGGCCTCGCCGGCAGCCACGGGCCCTGCCTGCCGTAGGGGAGCCGGCCCGCCTGCTGCCCTGAGCACCTCCAGTAGGCGGGGTTCCTGGGGCAGAGCTCCGGGGCTTGGAAACAGCTGTCCACATCAGTCCTGGCGGGGTCCACTGGGGCCTCGGAGGGGGACAGAGTGCAGACACAAAAGGGGAGGAGGCTGCTGGGAGCACGGGCAGAAAGCCGCAGGAGATCGTTTTTTATCTGAAATATCCCTGAGATGTGGAAGTCTACGTTTCTCCGTCCTCACACCGCTAACCAAGCCGGCCAGGATTTTCTGAATAGTCATATTGTGCTAAGTTTTTCAGATACAGATTTTTTTTTCTTTAAGCATGTCACAGAGTTTTTAAAAATCAGACAAGGGTCCTGGCTTTGGAGGCTACAGCTCTGTTTATATTTTAATGTCTCCTCCGAGCCTGCCTCTGTCGGGAAGAGAGGGAGAGGGGCAGAGACACCGGGAGAGAAGTTAGCTGCCTGTTAGCTTTCGTGTAGATCACAGATACTTCATTTTTCCCTGTGTCCTTGGAAATTAGTCAAACTTAGCGCCCCCTCCCCTTCAGGGGGTGTCTTCCGTATTGTAAATGGGAGGCCTGTGTCTGGTCAGCAGCAATGAGAGCCCAAGGCCAATCGATGGAAACACACACAGGCCTGGCCCTGCCCAGCTCGTCCAGCTCCCACGTTACAGGTTTACACGGCAAGTCTAAATAATATTCAAAATGACAAATGGCACCCTGGGCCCGGCACCCTCCATCCATCTCTTTTTAAGGAACATCCATCTTCAACGCACATGTTTGCGTCCTGTGGAGCCAGGAGCCCTGGGACTCGCTGACACCCCCTCAACAGCCAGGGGGCTTGAATGGTGCCTGTCAGCCTTGGGTGGTGGTGGTTTCCACCAGCCACTAAAGGGAAGAAAAAAAGAGGGGAAAAGAGGAAAGGAATAAGGGGGGTTCAGAGAAGAGTCAAAGGCGAGCAGCACGGTCGGACAGATAATGGGGCCTCTCCGTGCCTCTGCCAATCCCCGTCCACCGGCCACACACCTGGCTGCCATCGCAGGCACAGGCCAGCCGGTCCCGGCCCTGCCCTCCTCGCCCCTCCTCACCCTCTCCAGACCAGCAGTGCTCTCTGCCAGCCCGCGGAACGGCGTGGGGAGGGGACAGCAGGCGCTGGGCTTCCCTCCCTCCCCGCTGTCTGGCTGGGGCCCACATGATAAATGACATATGTCATTCTGTCAGGAGGGAAGGGTGGGTCAGTGATGTATGACTCCGCTGAAAAGGAAATCGACTGTTTGGCACGGTGCGGCTCTTCCCCACCGGGGTCTGCTCCCAACTCTGAGATGAATTCCGCGCCGTTTCAAGTGCACGCTTAGGGCAGGCCGACGGCAGGCCCGGAGAAGCGCGCCCTGCCCTCCGCGCCCTTCCCACAGCACAGGGAGAAAGGCTCTGTCACCGGGCACCTGCCAAAGGCCACACGCGTGTCAGCGTCCCCAGCAGACACACACCACGGGTTATTAAAAATGGGACTCAGAAAAAAAATTAAGTGGAGTAAGGTTGGCCCTTTTATTTATTTATTTTTTAATGGCAAAGGGCTGACACAAAAGCAAGATAAAAATTAGCATGTTTGAAGTAATCATCCCGCAGCTTGACATCTGCATAGTAAATTTTAAAGGAAAAAAATGTGTCAGACAGCCACGAGCCGCTCCCCCTCCCCCTTTCATTAGCTCACTGCCAGGGTGGCACCGCTGAACCTCATTACGGCGGGAGGATTTATGGAGCTGAACCCAATGGCAAAGAAAAGGCATCTGTCAATAATTGTAGGGAGCTGCACTCACAGCTTTGAAATCTCATTAAGTATGCAGTTATCAGGCATAAAGATCAAAAACATTACTCAACTCCGACAGAATCTTATGCAGGAACATTAATTAGCAACAGGCCTACAGTACAAAAAAAAAAAAAAAAAAAAAAAAAAAAAAAAAACAGACTTCCTCTCACACCTGCCCAACCCACAAACCTAAAGCAACACTCCCCCTCCCGCCCGAAAAAAAATAATTCCCAGCATCTGAGGCTGATCAAGAACATGAAACAAGAGAGACACACAGAAAGAAGGAGCGGGAGGGAAGGGTGGGCGGCCGCAGGGAGGGGGGCGGAGGGCGGGGAAATTCGGTTGAGAAAGGCTTGGCGTGAGGAGAGAAAAGGAAGAAGCTGTCAAACTTGAGAAGGATGTCAGCGCTGGTCCTGATTACAGGGGCCTATGGAGTTCTCAGACCTTTTATCATCCTCGCCATCAAAACCCGCCAGGGAGACGTCCCGGACAGCTGGTGGCTGCCGGCTGCAGCCCAGGCCCAGGGCCCGGGCCGGGGACCGCGGGGGCTGGCCCGGCTCACCTGGAGGCCCAGCGCCCAGGAAGCGGGACCTGCCAGGCCCTGTGCCCAGCACCCTGCCCTCCCGGACTGGTCCAGGGAGGCCATGGCTGGCCCTGCCCAGAGGCCCCGGAGGGCCCCGCAGCGCGGCCCACCTCAGCGCTGTCTCCACACACCTCCTCCTCCACAGAGCCGTCAGCAGCCCCTCTCACACCTACACTTTCTCCTATTTTATGTCTGTGTGTGACTGATTTACATACTCTGTCACTTAAAACACACTGAAAAATAAAATATAAATGTGCAGAATTCACACGCGAACTGTCAGGCCCACTCTGGGTCCCGGACCCGTGGCCTCTGAAGCACAAGGGACAGGGCACCACTGACTGCGGCCGTCACACAGAGCCCTGTGCTCGGCCGAGTCCAGGGCGTGCGCGGGGAGAAGCTAAAGGACACGTCCCCTTCCCAGCACGCCCTCCACGTTTGCAAGCTGCACTGGCAGAGAATCATTCACACATGTTTGGAAACATTCCACAGGGCTGTGTGACCGGGGTCTCAGGCAAACTTCCCTCATGTCCTACCGTGGCCTGGACCCAGGGAGGAGTAGGATGGTGGGCGGGGTGGGGAGGATCTCAAATGTCACTCAGGTTTCGACCAGCCAGCTCCCTGGCATGCTGTACCACGGGCACCCACGGAAGTGCAGAATATCAGGGGTCACAAAGCCTCTATTCTGGGCTGACGCCCCTTGCTGCACTGTCACAGCACGGCGGCCTCCTCCGCTTCCCCACGAGCGCACGCCACTGTGCCGTTACACACGCACACCCCCAGGCTCTTCCCACAATGCACAGCGGGGCTGAGCCTCTGCTGTCGCCCTCTCTGGGCCCCTCTGCCCTCCCACACCACGCTCTCACCTCATGCCACGCCCACTGCCGAAGCGTCTACCTCCCCCCTCTTCGGAAGATGACGGTGACCTTCTCTTCAGCAGCCACATCCTCCAGGAACAGGTCATCAGGACTCCTGGGCAGCCAGCCTGGAGGCACCCTACGCCAAGGCCCACCCCTCGAATGAATGAGTCTCCTCTGGAGTGTCAGCGAACGCGGCTCAAGTAAACGGCCACCGATGACCAAAACTAGCGAAGAACACCTGTCCGTAGAGCAGGCTCGGCGAGGAGGGGCCTCAGCAGTAGTGTTACAATAAGGTGTTTATATTTTTATGTGCTTACCATATTACCTTTATTATGTGTAACATCAAAGTGATTATAGCAATTACACCTAACAGAATTAATTACAGAACTTCCCGTCACCCCAGGATACAGAACACGCCGGAGCCGAGCCAGGGAGAGCCAGCCTCCCCGATCGAAGCGGCTGCTGCTGGTCTCTTCCCAGCAGCGAGGCCAAACCCCCGGCGGCTGGCAGGGCCGGTGGGGCGATGGGAACTGAGAGGGTTAGCAGGAAATGAGGTGTATTTTCCTTAAACGAAGTAACACTTTTGCCTAATAATATGTTGGCACTGTTGGACACATAAAATCAATTTAATTTTTAAGTGTAAATCTTTAAAAGGGGTTGGTTAATCCCCACAACCACTGTTACTACATAAAAGAGAAAGCGCATGGTGAAAGACTTACAAGTCTTTACGTATGCAAAATAAATTCACTCAAGGCTTCATTAATATTAATTTAAATTCAAAACCCATTTACATTAAATTGTTCATTAAAAATTGCCTATTTTATGCAACATGCATTTCTCAAAGAACTCAGAGGAAACTGAATACATAGGACTAGATTTAATGACGGGGATGGAAAACCAAAAGTAAATGAATCTGAGTCACTTCACGTATATTACCCAGCAGCCCTTTGGTCTCCATCAGGGACGGGTTCCAGCTTCGGGGACGAACCCGTGCTGGGAGCACCCGCTTCCCACCACTCGTGATTCTGGTCCCGCAGAGCCAGGGAGAGCCCGAGAAGCGCGTGGAGCCGCCCGCGGCCGAGGCCGCGCTGGGCCCGGGGAGAAGGCGGGTCCCGCCTGGGAGTCGCCGCTAGGCCCACGGCGGGCCGCAAGTCAGGCCCACGGCGAGCACCATCCGGGAGTCTGCCGGCGCCCACCTCGGCCTAGAATGAGGCTCTCTCCCCTCCGCTGCCACCCTCTATTCCCGAAGCAAGGGGACCGGGGACACGATGACAGGGAGCCAGTCAGCTCCCAGCTTTGGTGCCTCCCCCCCGAAGACAATACGGACTTGCCCTGTTTTCCCAACAGCTGTTCTAGATGAAGAAAATACAGTCATAATTAATAACATGTGTCCTGACAGTATGAATTAATAATTTATCATTAAGCCCAAACAAATTTAAAATACTCTTCACCTTTGCACATCTGAGAAAATACGGTGAGGAGGTGGTCGGGAAGTCCAGGCAGTGTGGCCTTCGGGGGAACACTTCCCCCCCAGACATCTCTCTAGCTGCTCTTGCTGAAATACTAAAATAATTTACAGAATTGCAAGTAATTAAACCCAAGAATCTAAGTGCTGATCACATCAAGTGTATGGGCTCAAAATGTCTTCTTTTTCAAATGGGGCTGATAAAATACTCACTGTTTGGTCAAGGACACTGTGTCACCCTTCTGGTGAAGACCCCAAAACCTAGAGCAGGAGCCGCCAGTGGTCAGAGCAGATTATGTTCCTTTTTTTTTTCCCTTCCAAGAACGCATAACATTATTCTAGTCACAAACAGTAACCAGAATTTTACATCAATGTTTAACATAAGTGATGTCTACAAATGCTGAAAAATTAGAGGAAGCTACCGAGTCTCTATATGCAACTCCTTACCATTCAGGTAAAAATTCCTTAAGTGGGGGAAAAACCATATTCATAGCCATTGTTTAGTATGATTTAAAAATTAATTTAATGACTAACTGCAAATACTGGAAACTAGAATTAATCTGTCTGGATTTTTTTTAAGGCTTACAGACATTTAAATGCATGTATCGGGACACTTTATCAACCTAACATAAAATTGTCATCTTATCTTATTATATGACTATTTTATGCATGTGTCAAAGAATTTAAAAATGACTGCCTGTCTATTGAGTCTAATTACAACTGCACATTATCTGTCTGGATGTACTAGTCCACACCATTGTTACCAAATACAATATATTGTATCCACCTTGCCGTTTTTAACTTCAGACAGAGAAACCACAATTTGGAGGATAAGTCACACGCACGCACACACACACACGCGCACACCTGCGAGGGTCTGGGTGAGTGACGCCACAGCCCTGTGCTGTGCCGCTCCACGGCTGAGGGTCGATGCTGCCGAGTGTCACAAAATGGCTCGGGGGAAGCCCAGCTATCTGACTACACGAACACAGATGGGGAGACACACACCCTGTTTTTTTTTTTGTTGTTTTTTTTTCAAACTACAAGACCAAAGCTATTTTTACAGCTTGTCCAGTGACAGGCAGGAATGAAAACGGGCTGGCAGGAACGCCGCCCGGACTGCCGGCCGAAGAGCAGTGGCCTGCGCACGGTCCTGGGCTGAACACGGCCGCGTGCCCAGGCCCAGGGATGCCGGTGCGCCCCTGCTCCCGCCCGAGCCCGCAGCCCTGGCTTCCCCACGACGCAGACACAGACGCGCGGGGAAGAGGAGGCTCTCAGCGAGGGGCAGGCTCTCTGCCCGCAGGGACGGCCCTCCTCCTTCCAGAGCCCCAGAGTGGAGGGCGGGAAGGAAGGGTTTAGTTCTGGGGTCTCACCTGAGTTTCCTGGCCCTGAGCAGTCACCTCTCATTCGCATCACTTTACAAAACCATCTTTAGGAAAAAGAGGGGATGTGCAGACCAGTGAGGCAGTTTCGGGAGTAACTGCTGATACATCAGTTATTGACTGTCTCGCTGCCGTTTACGAGCGCGCTCAAGGCAAAACTGAGAACAAAATGACAACATCAACCGCTCGCCATCAAGTGTGGCCCTGGAGAGCACTGGAGCCCTCACTGACAGTTGTCAGGATGACAGGGGCACAGCAGCCGGTTCTGGAAGATTCTCCCCCTGCGCGGGTGTCCAGGGAGTACCCTTGCTTCCTGCCCTCTTTGTTTTCCCCTTCATCTCTTCAATTTCCTCTTTAAAATCTGCACTGTTCCTCACGTTTTGTAGGAAGGGGGGAACCACCGTGCGAGCGCCCGACGCAGTTATTTTGTCATCTGGCCACAGGGTAGAACGCCTGCCCCGAGGACGGCCGCGCGGCAGGTTTGAGAGAACACGCGCTCCCAGGGCCGAAGCCGCAGTGCCCTCCTGCAGGCTCTGTGAGCTCCGGGGGAGAAGGGAAGCGCCCCGCTCCAGAGCTGCTCCAGGCATGGACGAGGCTCAGGGAGGCAAAGATGTGGCGCTGGGCCACTCGCAGGCCAGTCTGTCGGCACCGTGAACCCCTGGGCAATGACACCACAGCCATCCTGTCCCCGAGGACACACGGTCATCATTCTGTTACACCAGCAAGTTCTAAGGGATCCAAGCACTTTTATAAAAGTCAAGATGCTTGAAGGTTCACCCTGGGGATGTGACTACCTAAGAAACCTGTGCAAGGTTCTCCCCTTTCAACAAGCAAGATTTCAAAGGTCAGTAACAAATTGTTGTTCACTGAGGATTTTTTTTTTTGAAAGTTTAGGCAATAGCTTTCTAGGATTTTACATTTTCTACCAGAAAACGAACATGAATGGATCAAATGTCATCTGCTGTTAAGTGTTGCTCTAATATTTTTTCCTGGTGTTTAAAAAAAAAACCTGTTTGAAAACAAACACTGTGCAAAGGAGAGTCATACTTAAGCAAGGGACAGTGGCCACTCTACCCGAAGGACACCGGCCCCCCTGCCCCACTCCCCCGAGCGTCTGCAGGCAGCCACCTCTGCCTGTCCAGCACAGAAGTATGGCCCTGGGAAGCCACACGCCTGGAAGGAGAAAGGACACTCCTGCCGGGGTTCTGTTCAGCAGGTGAAGAAATCTCTCTCCCTTTGAGAAAAGACACAGCCACGCATAATTTCTCTCAGAAACAGAAAATCACAAAGTGCAGAAACCTATCCCTCGGGGGCTCCTGGAGCCTCCCCTGGCCTTGCAGAGAGGGGCTGCCCTGGCCCAGGTGGAAGGGCCCGCACCCGGGTGCCCCGTCCGCGCTCTGCCCACTCTCTGGCCTTTGTGGTTGTTATTCTACCCCCGACTATTACAAGGGCCCTAATTCCTATGACATGATTATCCAGGTACCAAAGCCCATTTGTCACCTGCAGCAGAAAATTGAGTTAATGCACAACTAAAGGCAGCCAGGACTGTGTAATATCAACTTGATTACATCAAACTAGCTGCAAACCTAATTCTGCTGGATGACACTGCGTCGAGCTTGTCATCTCCAATCATTAAAGCTGTCAGGAATCCATCAGGTTTACAGCTAATTAGGTGAACACTAATGAAGCTGGCAAAACAACTTTTCTTTTTTTATGGCTGAGCGGACCTTTCAGTTTGGAGGGGGAAGAATTCTCGAGGATTCTCGAGGCTGCGGGACTGGGTCTCCAGTGACCAGCCAGCCAGCGGGCATCTTCCTGCTCTCCCGCTCTCAGTACAAAGCAGCAGGCGTGGCCGTCCTCCCAGGACGCCAAAGGGCAGGCGGGAACCTTACAACTTGCAGTTATGAGAACTGAGAAGGGGGCGAAACGACGGGAACTTTCTTGTCCATCTACACACACGAACAAACAAACAAGTAAAAACCCAAAAAAGCTCCCACAGCTCACTTACGGGCCTGTGTGTCCCTATCACCCGCCCAGAAGTGGAGGCTTTCCCCCCTCTCATCTTCAGTCAGTGGCCCTTCGGCCGCCCCCACCCGCCTCCCAGCGCCCATTAGGCAGAGGCATTCTGATAACGTGGGTCCAAACCAGGGGATGGGAGAGGAAGAAAGCGCTCACGCTGCCAACTTCTGATTGACCATTAAGCTATTGATGAATGTGCCTGTCAGGAGAGAGACAATTAAATCAAATATGAAACAAAGTCGTTTTGACGGGTCATTTTGATAGAGCAAAGCCATTCTTCCATCTCCTATTAGTCCTGCAGTCAAGTTTTTACATAATGAATATTTCTTAACTAACCTGAGATTTCCTGGCTGGCTTTTTAAAAGGTGCAAAAAGATTGGTGAAGAGGTTACTTTAGAAAACGTACATTTCTTTCTTACCTAATATTTTTAGCAGAAAGTTAACAAATAAGAGTGTCAGATTGGCAAGGTGGGAGAGAGAAGATGAACCAACCGTAGAGAGAATTCTAAAGCAAGTGCAAGTTGTGATCACATATGGCTCATTTGACTGAGGCACACAGATACCTTAAAATGTGCATCCAAAGAGAAAGGAAAAAAATTCCAGAGACTGGAAGAAGCCCAAGACACTCCTGCTGCCCTATTCTGTGAAGGAATGAATCCTCCAAACTTTTAGAGTTTATTTGGGGTAGATTAGCTCCTTCTTGAACTTGAAATTCAAAGTCGAGGTCGTACGGGCAAGAGGCAGCCGCCAGGAGATGACTGGAGACTCGGGACCATCGCAGCCACTACTAGGGGCTCAAACTTTCGAAGTCTGAGCAACACTGAGCACAGAGAGCAGAACCTGCATTATCCGTCCCAAACCAAATCTGTTTCATTCTAAGATTTTCCCAAGACACTAACGGGAAAGCACATTTCCGGGATGAGAAAGAGGAGCATCCCCTCCCTGTGCCCCTCTGCGAGGAGTTCACAGTGCAGCTGGTGCGGGCCCTGCTGGCCACAGGGCTGCCGGATGGATGTGACCGTGAACGTCACCCACCCCCTTGCTACAGGCGCCTCACCTGCATCAAAGCAGGGCACCAGGCAACGGCCTGACCCTCCTGGCTGCCCACCCTCCTTCCACCAAAGGAGAACAAAAAAGAGAAAGCGAAAGAAATAAACCTCCATGAACCCTTGCTCAGGCAGCCTCTGAACCTCAGCACATCTGAGTGTTACTCATATCAAAATACACCCGGTCCATATGTGGTCCTCTCAGCGGTTGGCCCCAAACCCCGAAGTTGCACTGACAGGGCCCTAGTGACGTCACAGAGCTTGGCCTCGCCGTTGCCAGTGATTTATTGATGTTTATTGGGAATGAATAGATCAAAGACAGCGGCATGACAGGCGATCAATCAGTCATCAAATCAAGGGTGGCAAGGGGCCAGCACCCCTTCTTCCAGGCAACATGCCCCCAACTGACATTATTGCAAAATAATGTTATGTGTGTGGGTTTGGTTTAGTTTTCAATGATGCTTTTTCCAGGGGGGAAGAAAAAAAAGCTTAGTCTTAACAGGACTTGACACTCCTGGCCATAAAAAAAAAAAAAAAAAGTATTCAGACACGTCCCAGAACTAAGTGCTAGGCGCGATGAGGGTGGGAGAAGCGCAGCTCGGAGGGTGGGGGTGAGAGGAAGCCAGCAGGGAAAGGGGAGCGCCAGCGTCCAACGCCGACTTGACAGTCATCTGACAATACCCAGACCCCGTGCGCTCTGGTTTCCGCCGCGGTGCCCGGTTTAGGCCCAATAAATGAAGGCTCGGCCGGGTTAGCAGTGGGCGGGCCGAACGGGCTGCTCTCCCCGGCTGGCTCTTCGGCCAGGCGGGCACCAGGCAGCCCCCCGCCGTCCGGCCGCGGGCGGGCACAGAAGGCGTCCCAGGGAACTCGGGTGACCCCGCCTGCCCCCCGCCGAAAGACGCCGAAGAAGACTCCTTCCCATCCCCTCCGCGGCGACCGGGGAGCTGAGGAGTCGGGGGCCGGCCCGGACCCGGCGGTGCCCGGAGTGGGTGCGAGCAGGACGAGGGCAGAGCGCGGCGGGTGTCCGGGGGCGCCGGGTCCGAGAGGCGGGCGCACGCACCCGGAGGGGGAGCAGCGGCGAGCCTGCGCCCGGAGTTACTCTGCGCGGGCAGAGGAGCCCGGAGCCGGCGCGAGCCGGGTCGCCGCCGGCTGGAGACCCGGGCGAGCAGAGGAAGAGGAGGAGGAGAGGAGGAAGGGAAGCGGCTCGTACCTGCTGCGCGCCGGGGCGCCTGCTGCTTCCTCCTCGGCATGATGCTCCTCCGGCGACTGCCGCCGCCGCCGCCGCGCCGCCGCTGCCGGGCTGAGAAGCGGGAGGGAGGGGCGGCGGGCCGCGGGGGGGCGGGCGGGCGGCTCTGAGCCTCCCCCCCGGAGCGGAGAGCGGCCGCCCGCAGGATGCTGCTGCGCCCAGGCTCTCCGAGTCCCCCCCGCTCCGCGCTCCGCCGCGATCCCGAACGTGCGGAGGGAAGGAGGAGGGCGGCGCGGGAGGCGCGGGAGGGAGGAGCGCGGGGGGGGCGGGGGGCGCTCCGCTGGCGGAATGGGAAGTTTGACAAATCGCTCCAGAGGCCGGAGGAGGAGGGGGCGGGGAGGAGCGGCGGCCCTGCCCCCCCAGCCCGGTCCCCAGACGAGGTGCGCGGGGTTCGGGACTGGGGGGCGGGGAGAGGGGAAGGCGGGCCCCCGGGTGGGAGGTGGCGCGCGGGCCCCGCCCCGGCCGGTCGTGCCCGGCCCCCGCCCCCGGGCAGGGGGTCAAGGCATGGGGGTCGCGCCGCCGCCGCCGCCGCCGCCGCCGCCGCGGCCTGGGGCTCAGCGGTCCGGTCTTCTGCCCGCGGCGCGGCTGGAGCGGCGGCGTCGGCAACAGGCAAGCTTAAAGGAAAAGGAGATGATCGTGTCACTCGCCGCCCGCGGGGACGCCGCGCCTCCGCACCCGGCCCGGGGCCTCGCCAAGACCCCCTCCCAGTCCGGGGAGGGGGTGCCGCCCCTCTGCCTCCGCCCCATGCGCGCGATCTGGGGCGCGGCGCCCGCCCTGCCGATGCCGTCCCGGGGCGCGAGCTCCCCGCCCGCCCCCTCCCGACCCGGCCTCGCCCCCTGGCCGCCCCCGCAGCTCTGCACTGGCCGCACGGCCCGCCGCCCGCCGTGCCCAAAGCCCCCCGCTCAGTCTCAGGCTTGGGCCCGCGCCCCCCGGGATGCCAAGGCCGAGGGCGGGGGCCGGGGCGGGCGCCCTGAAGGAGGAGGCGGCCGCAGGCCGAGGTGGGTGGGGGCGGCTCTCCGGCCCCGCGCCACCCGGCTCCTCCCCCGGGACCAGCCGCCGCCACTTCCCCCCATTTTTTTCCCGGGCAAACTTTCCCGGGCCCGTCCCGGGGGTCGCAGAGGGAGGGGTGCCTGCAAGTTTCCTCTGCAGACTGGGAAGATCGCAGTCCCCTACCGCGCCCCCCACCCCGGGCGCCCGCGGATCCGAGGGCGGGACGGGGGGCGGGGAAAAGCACTGGGGCTCCCCAGCCCATCCCCCGCCCCGGGGCGCCCCCGAGTGGGGGGCCACCGCGCCCAGCGTCCGGCCTGCCGGCTGTACTGAGCGAAAGAAATTGATTATTGATTGGGTGATCGGGGTCGCCGGGGCGCCGAGCGGGCCGGGCCGGCGGGCCCCGCACAGAGGCGCTGGCGGAGGCGCGGCGGCGGCGGCGGCGGCGGCGGCGGGCGGCGCGGGCTCACTTACGGGCGGCCGCGAGAGTGCCGGCGGAGCCGCGGCTCCGGGGGACGACGCCCGGGCGGCGGCGGCTGAGTGGGAGCCGGAGCCGGAGCGGCGCATCGATGCGCTGCGGGCTCGATTGCGTCTCCCTGGGCAGCTCGCGGGCCGGGAATGGGGCGGCCGCGCGGGGCCGGCTCCGGGCTCTGCCGGCCGGCGGTGGGGGCGCGGGCGCGGCCGCCGGGCTTCTGGTCCCGGAGACGCCGCTGCTCCCGGGCGCGCGGGCGGCTGCTCCGGGCTCCCCCGGGCCCGCGTCCGCTGGGCGGGGAGGGCCGGCGCCCGCGCCCGGGGACTGGCCGCCCGAGCGCCCCGGGGCTGCGAGCCCGACTCCGTCCTTCCTCCCTTCCTTTCTCTTTCCTTCTTTTATTTCTTGCGTTTCTCTTTTAGCCTCTTCCCCCTTCTTGGTTTGCTCCCTCTCCTCCTCATTTTTTCTTTGTGACTATTTCCGCAAGTTTGTTTTCAAAGTTCACCGTCGTGCTGTCTCTCCTCTTAGACCGAAGCCCGTGGTCTCACCTGGCGGTAAGAGCGACCCCGCTCGCCCCGACCGCGGGCGCGGGCTCGGGGCAGACCCGGCCCGCACGCAGGGGCCGCCGCCGTCCTCCGGCTCTGAAGCCGCCTCCGCGCCCGGGTGGGCTGGAGCGCGAGGCGCGGCGGGGCGGGCGGCCGGGCCTGCGGCGGGTGGTCGGAGGGCGGCGGCCGGCGGCCGGCCGCGCGGGGCGGGCGCGGCGAGCGTGGGGGCGCCTAATGAGGCCGGAGCCACTGACCCACCAGGCCCGGGAGACGCGGCCGTGGGGCGTGAAACGCTTCTTGCGAACGAGGAAACGGTGAGTTGGCAGCCGCCGCCCGCGGCCTCCCGGGTCTGGTCTCGCCGCCAGGGCCTCTGCCGGGCGGAGGGCGGGCGCCGCGCGGGGTCGGCTCCCCGCCCGGCTCACCTTCCCGACGCGCCGGGGGTGGCGGGTGCGATGCGCTGGGCGCCACGCACGGAAGGCAGAGAGTCCGCCGGGAGCCGCGTTTCCACCTCCTCCTTTCCTTCCCGGAGCCAAACCCTGGTTCCTTCCGCCCCCTCCCCCTGCCGGCCGCGGCCCCAGCTCAGGTCTCGGTGCCGCCCGCAGCCCTCGCCGGATCCAGGCCTCGCCCTCCCCAGCTCCGGCGCCTGGCGCTGTGCGACCCGCCCTAACATCTGTCTGTCCAGTCCGTGGCGCATCCATCAGTGTCGGTGAGCTGCACGTCGCAGCGACAGCCCGGCATGCCCGCGCGGGCTCTGCGGAGCGCGCACTGAGCCCGTGCTGCCCGGCCCGGCCCGCCTGGAGCAGATGGAACCCTCCTCTCGCCAGGGCCCCTTCAGCCACAGCACCCCCTTTCACGTCGGGACCTCAAAACGTGAAAAGGTTTGCACACCATTCTCGGGATGGGGCAGATGAGGGGACAGTGCCATTGCAGCCCTCCTTGCATCCCGCCGAGTTCTCCGTCCTTTTCTTCGGACTGGGTGTGGCTCAGGAGAAAGGACGGAGGGAGGCTCCCCAAACCCACACTGAGCACCGCAGAGACCACGGGAGGCCACCTGAGTGCAGGGGCGTAAACTCCCGGCCGAGCCTGGGGCTGTGGAAGTCGCCCGGCAGGTCTCAGCCAGAAAGTCTCAAGCTAAAACTTTGCCAGCCTGTGCCTGGCTGCGGAGTGACAAGGCCTCGGGCTGGGGGGGGACAATCCCAGTGAGAACCAGGGGCTCCATTTCGCGATGGCAGTACGTCTGTAATTCACGTTATTCAGAGAAAAGGGCCAGGTCCCGTGTTTGAGTCCCCAGCGCCTTTCTCCTGGGTGCTGACCTGGGCTTTCAAGGCAGCACCCTGCCTTGGCTTCTGGCTTCATCTGCCCCCTGCCTCCCCTGAACTGTCCCGAGGACAAACATCTTCACCTTTGTCACTGATCAGTCACACCAGGCCAAAGGGCGCTTCTTGTCCTCCTCCGAAGGACTGCAGAGGAGAGACGCAGGCAGAGCCTCGGACACCTGCCGGGCGGCTGTACCTGGCATCCCACCTGACTCTATTTCTACGGCAGATACTTCGTTTCTGGGGCCTGGCGAGTCCTGCCCCTCAGAGCAACTCCACCAGTGGGTCAACACCTGAGCATCTGTCGGTTCCGCGATTCCAGAGTTAGAAAGGATACCGGAAGGGCTCGGGCCAGCACTGAGATGCGCGCGGTTCTAGAGACCAAAGGCAGCGCCTGCTGGGCTCCTTCCCGCAGGAAGCACGGACCCGCGCTCCGGGGCTGAGCGCACCCCACCCCACAGCCTCACCGTTCTCACGCTAGACGAGAGGACCAAACAGCCCGCACCCAGGGAGGGGCGACAGTGCTGTAGGAGACGCACTGTATAGGAACGTTTTTACCCCACTGCGAAACGTTGCAGGTACCTGTGAAAAGCAACTGCGGCTTCCGCACCCGGTGCACAAGCACCTGCTAACTTCTTAGCGCACGAGTCACACACAAAGGAGCCCTTGGCCAGTTAGATGTTCCCACCTCTGGGAGGTGCCTTATTTCTGGGAGTAATTTTTAACCTCCCCTCCCCCTCCAAAAAGTTGGAAAGGTGGGCTGAGGGGGCAGTGGAGCGACACAACTGACCGCCGGGTGGCAAATGCCTGTAGCTGCTTCCTCTGCAGCCCGGTGCCCTAACCCCCAATCTGAGCGGTCATGTTTAGAGCCCAGAAAATTCCGAGAGGCCCTGAAGACAACTCCTGAGCCCCAAGATTGCGCCTTGGGTCCCCATTCCACCTCCGCAGTGGGGCGCTGAGCACGACTCAGTCCAAACGCTGCCTCTTCAGATCGGGCTCCGAAATCTGACTCCAGCGTTGTGAACTTAAGGCGCCAGGTGCGGAGCCCCGCGGCCAGGAACCCCGCTAGAGTCCTGCCCTCAGCTAACCCAAGCCCCACCCGGAAGAGATCAGAATGGGGGTGGGGGTGGGTCAAAGGCGGGCGCGGCTCAAAGCGCAGGGACAGGGGCCAGATGCCAGGAAGCGGTAGCCAGGCTGCTACCTGGAGGCAGCCCAGGTTGGGCTCAAGGCCGGACTGAGGGCCATAGGTGACAGCCCTCCAGACCCAAAGGAGGCTGAACTGGCCAGCGAGGGAAAAGGCTTCGGGAAAGAAGGCATACTCCCCGCTCAAAGCCGCAGGTCTGGGAGAGGCAGCCAGGACGGGCTGCGGTACCCAGACCCAGAGGCCTAAGCCCACACCTTGCAGAGGGGTTCTCTATGCCCGGAGGGAGGCACAGGCCACACTGAAGGGCAGGTTACACCAGGTAGTACTCTTGAGGGGCCTGCACCCCGTGTCAAGGTGTGAGGGCACTGGCCTGGCTGTGAGCCTTTGCGGAGCTCAGTGTCTGTGGGCACACCACAAGTGCTCTCCTGCCTGCACTCACCTGCGGCGCTGGCCCTTGACCCCCTCTGCACACCCCCCCTCACGCAGCCTGGGCTGGGGAGGAGGAGGCACCCTGGCTCAGGGGAGCCGACTGCTGCCGCCTGGGCCCTGGCTGAGCCCGTCCCAGAGGCAAGCTGTTAAAGTGCGTTTATGCAGCAGGGAACTTTGTTTCTCTTTTTCTGGTAGTTTTGTTTTAACAAACCAGATATTTTGTCTGTAAATTCTCCCAAGAACTTTTATAGCTTCACATGAAATAAACCTTCGAAAATCAGAGTCTCATATTAGAGTCACTTCTGCAGAGCCTGGGGGGACTGCACCGGGAGTGCCGGGATGTGAGCTGGGGACGGACATCCATCTTCCCAGGAGAGCAGGGACTGCTCTGGGCCCTTGGTCAAGAATCGGTGTAGGGGGTGACCGTGCCCCCCCACTTTCCCAACACATGGGCACACACGCTCCTACCCTTCCCCTCCCCTCCACCCGTGGCTTCCTACTTTGTAAATCTGGGGGAGTTCAGGACACGGAGGTTGGCCCAGCTCTGCCCATTTGCTCACTGTTTGCTGGCCATTCCCACCAAAACCACTTGACTCAAAGAAAGTGATTTTCTGGGCCAGCCCTGGTACCCGGGGTGGCTGGGTTAGGGCAGAGCAAGGTGGCCTGGCAGGCCCTGGACTGGGTGTGACTGGGAGATGACTCGGCCAAGCCCCCTACGAAGCCAGGGCTGGTAGGTCCCTCTCCTTCATGCCTGATTTTTTTCTGACTCAGTTATAAACATCTTAAAAACTATACACCTACGAGGGAGGGGGACCATGGGTGTCTGCGAGGACCTCTTCTACCTGCATGCCCATGTCCTAGGTGGGTCTTTCCAGCTGGGGCTCCCTCCCTAGCCCCAAGTTTCCTGTTCTCCTTCCTGCATTTTCAGATTTGGGGAGCCCAGTTTAGTCTCTACTCTTCTTTCTCCAGTAATTCTCTTTCAAGTTCAATCATCTACCAAACTTTCAAAAAAAAAATGTTTAAGGAGACCGAAGATTACACAAAGAAAATAAGAAGTCTTTGTGTTTCCATCTAAGGAGCACAGATACACAGTAAGTCCATTTGGGAGTGCGCAGTTACTGGCAAACACGCTTTTGTCAAATCCCACGCGTCAACTTGAGTTGTGGGGCGAGTTTCCCGAATTACTTGCTGCAGCAAGGTGTGTTTTTTCCCACTCTGAGTGAAATGGATTTTTGGAAACCATTTGGGCAGAGCCATAAAAAAAAATCCCAAACCAAAAGCTAAACTGAGACGGCTGCGGCCGGCGGGGCTCTGCCTGGCGGGCAGCGAGCGGCACTGAAAGGCAGCAGAGGTGCCCGTCCTCCCCGGGCGGGGACAAGAGCTGCGGCACCAGCTTGTGTGTGAATGGATGCAGGGGCAGCCCGACGGGAGACCGGCCGCTCGATGCAGGAACCTGGAGGAGGAGGAGGAAACCCTGGCAGAGTAGACAGCCCAGCCCTGTTCTCCGGTGGCCTCGGGAGCAAGCCAGGGGATTTGCGAGACAGGGGAGAATCGGGGAGCCTCCCTTTCCCTCTCTCTTTTCCCAACGCCACTCTCCTTTTCTGCCGCATACATTACAATTTTGTGTGTGTCCCCGAATTTCCAAACGGGAAAGACCTAGCACAGCTCTCGGCAGGGCAGGCTCTAAAGAGGGACTTTGGGAGAGGACCTCCTCCTCCTCATTCATTCCTTGAAACTGGGCGCCTACCGCTCGTATTTCCAGACTGGGCGAGCCCCAGCGCCTGGGGACGCGGCGGGCAGAGGGTCACCTTCTTTGCAGGCGGACAGCCTCTGATCTCGGGGCTCGGGCCACGCCAAGGGTCTCCTCCTCCGCAGAACAGCTCCGAATTCTTCCTTCTCTCATCGCCTGGTCTTTCTACCGCTTCTTCCTTCGTCCCTCCTCCTCTCTTTCTGGTTTCTTCTGTTTTCTGTCACCCCCTTTTTAACCCCCACACGAATTCACAAAGGTTTTTCTTTTCGGGAGCACCAAGTGCGCACCCCAAAGAGGCTGAGTCCTCGCTGTAAACCATGCAGGACGCCAACCCTGCCCTGACCCCGAGGGAACGAGTAGTTTTAGTTGCTCTCGTTTTTTTGGGGGGGGGGGGGGGGGGGTGGGGAGGGGAGGTCAGAAACTGGTTGACACTTGGTTTAAAATAAAAGAACCTGTTAAGAAGTTTCGAAGCTGCCAATAAAGCCCTTTAAGTGGCTTGTGATGCAGTGCCTGGAGTTGCGGCGATGGCATTGGTAAATGACTCTAATGCCCAAAGAAAAATATTACAAATGCCGGTGTCTCGGCCACCAATCGGGCGCCGCTCTCTGCGCGGGCGCCGGCTCCTCTCTGGCGCTAGGGCACCCGCATTTGCATGATAAATTGACCGGGCCGGGGCGGCCAATGAAATATTCAAATTAGTCCGCCGAGTAGGGGTGGAGTCCCTGGGGCTCGGCTCTGGGCCCCGAGGGAACCCGCCGAACCGCCTCCCTTCCGCGCCCTCTAGAGGCGGGACAGCAGGGCGGCCACCCCGGGGACAAGGGGAAAGGCGGGGCCGGGAGGTGGCGGCGGGCCTGGGTGCTGAGTCTGCGTGCGTCCTGCTGCTAGAAGTGTTGACGGATGGCAGAGGCAGGTGGTGACACCGAGGAGGGGTTTAGGGAGAGTTCTGCCCCTCCGCCAACTCCCTTCCCGGGGCCCCACCGCTCCGGGAAAGCCGCGTGCTTGCTCCTTTGCCTGAACCCTAGACCATGCCCACCCCCACCCTGAGCCCGGCGGCAGCGAGACTCTGGAGCGGGCCAGTTCAGCCCGCCCCGCACAGAGGACTGTGCGTGCGCTCAGGCGGGCGCGAACCGGGACCCTGGGAGCTAGGACTGGGCTGGGGCACCCCGGGCCCGCACTCTGCCTGGAGCTGCCAAGTGCCAGGGGACTGAGGGAGCCCGGCCCCTGGTGCAGCCAGAGCAGGGCGCCTCCCCTGGAAGAACACATCCGGAGCAAGCTCCCCAACCTCCAGGCGGGAGAGGGCAAGGGTGGGCTGGGAGGGATGTGGGTGCAGCACGTACTAGGCCGCAGACACCCAGCCAGGAGATGTGTTTTCGGAAACCAGGCTCTGGGAAGATGCTGGCCTCTGGCTTCCCCAGAAAGGGGGGTTCCACAGGCACGCGGTGAGCGGGCCTCCTGGCTTGGCTCCTGCTATAACTTAGGATGCGACTCGGTGAGCACTTTTTCGCAGGATGCTGGGTCGGACCAACGGATACCTCTTGTCTACTAAGCATCTCCCCGCCCCCACTGTCTGGTACCAGGCACCCTGGGGCCCGCCTTGGCCCTGCAGGGTATCTGAAAGTACTCAGAGTTTTTAGGAGTGCGGTTGTCTTTCTCCACTGTGGAGCGGTGAGTGCCGTCCCTTCTCCACTTCAGTAGGACTCAGAGACAGGTCCCTTCTCCACTTCAGTAGGACTCAGAGACAGGTCGCAGCTAACACCGCTGCTCCCTTCCCCCCGACACATGGGTCTGCAGGGCGGTCTGGCCTGAGCTGCAGCCCAGAGGGCCCTCTGGGCACTGCTCAGTCACCAGGAGGCTCTGGGTAGGGGGACAGGGGTGGGGGTGGGGTGACACTCTCAGAGCAAGGCCCAGGCTCACTAAGGAACTGTTTGGAAATACAAAGAAAAAAAGGAGTAGATAACGAATACAGATTTGACAGAGTGAATTTTGACTTTCGATCACCTTACAGAGATTGTCAGTGCCTTCAAACTGTGTTGCCCAAATAGGGAAATTCTTAAGAAGGTTCTTGCATCCTTTAAGGTTTTCCAGAATGTTTTGTTGGCTGAGGAGAAGGGGCTCTGGCCTAGGAATGCTGGAATGCACTTGGGAATAGCTGGTGGTGGGTCAGTCCCGCCTGCGCGGGCGCCTGGGGACCAGGCTCCCACCCGCAGAAGGCCTGCAGCTGGCAGGCTGTGAGGATGGGGGCAGGGAACCTGTCTGGCAGGGAGGCAGCCCACAAACCCTCCTTCCTCCTCCTCAGGCCTCACCTGTCGGCCAGGAAAAATGAGACTTGAAAATGGGCCAGAGTCATCTTCCACCAAAGAAATTTGTCAAGGAGTCACTGCCATCTCAAATGTCCAGAAATGCGAGCTGTTCTCTCTTGAGAATGGTCCTATCTGGGGCGCGTCGGAAGGGAAGGCGGTGAAGGTGAGGAAGCAGAGGGCGGACTGCCCGCCCTCCCGGTCCAGGACCAGGCACAAAGAACAGGACCGCAGCCGGCCCATTTCTCTAAGAAGAGCAGTGCCCGCCAGCCGCCTGGAAGGGTTGAGCACACAGTGGGTCTGCTGCGGACAAGCACTGCAGGTGAGCGCAAGCTCTGACCACGTGAGGCAGGGCCCAGCCGGCGGCCATGGCTCCCCGAGTGACCTGGATCCAACAACCCCCACTCTCTGAGCCTCGTCTCCATCTCTGAAAGGGGGCAGCTCTCTCCTCTTAAACCCTGAGTAGGGATTCTGGGAGAAAAAATTCTATCAAAGTTAGAAATGCCTTTTGAAGCCTTTGCTTCTTTGTGCTTCATGCCGGAAGCTTTCAGCGTCAGACAAGGTTTGAAAGAGCAACGTGTGACTAGCTGTGTGCTCTCGGGCCAGTCACCATAGGGCCACGCTGCAGGCACCGGTGAGGCTCACCGGAGACGGCACGTGTTGGTGATTTGGTGAAGAGCTTGACCAAACATGACCCACAGCTGTCCAATCCATGGTGACCTCTCCTCCAGCCACCGGGTTGGACCTCCCTGAAGACAACGGCTGATAAATGGGGTGAGGTTAGATGTGCCTGAGGATGCAGGTGGGTACTCGGAATGGGGTGAAGGAAGGGGGTGAGTTGCTAGAGGCAGAGCGGGGCACAGGCCCCCGACTTCCTGGGGAGTGGGGGCATTTTCAGAGCCAGTAAGGCACATTCCTCCAGGCCTTTCTGGGAGCTAATTAAAGGAAGGGGTACAGCGGAGAGGCTCCCTGATATTTCTGTTTCTGCTGTTAGTAGAGACTGGAATTTGCACCATCCAGGTCAGACGGAACATGGAAGCCTGGAAATATGACACTCGCATCGATTTGCTCTCTTTGCCATCGTTACTGGCGAGAGGAGGAAGTGCGACTTCAAAATCGCAATTAGGAGCCAGCCTGCGGAGGGCCCTTTCCTTGAGCACGGCACGGGGCGGGCCTCGGGCCTGCTCGGCTGCTTCCTGCTGAGGCCCGTCCCCTCAGGAACCGCCCGCACGCCCTCCGTCCACATTGCCCTCGCGTTTTGGTTGGGTCTTTGAAAAGATGGCAGTTTCCCCAATGTTTTAAAAGTATTAACTTCGCTTCAAACATTCTTTAACCTTTAATGTTTTGTAACGTGACGAAAAGGTCACTTTGCTCTGAGGGTGCTGCTCCTCCACAGCTGCGCAGCCACCGAGGGGGGGCGCCGTCCGATCCCGGGTTCTCCAAGGGGACCCAACCAGTGCCCGTGCACACGTGCTCCGGCGTGCACGTGGGCACACACAGGCGCGTGTGCGGTCTGGATGTGTATTTTCTGACATGCATCTGTGTGACTGCACGGTGAAGCAAAAGTAGGTGTGCAGTTGTTTGGAAAACAGTATAATCATCAATAAATAATACAAGAAGAGACTCTGAGTTTCACGTACTCATAGCTGTAACCCTGCTTTTGCCCTGCCCTGTGCACACAGCTCTGTGCACACGTCGGGACATCTGTACCTGCACTGACACGGGCACTCACAGGGGCCCGGCTTCGCAGCAATGTCGCCAGCATTCTCCCAGAACTTCTCCTTCCAGGAAAATACCCCTAAAACTTACTTTTCTGAATAATAAGGTTTGCCAAACATTTGATGGTAATCATTTATTATGCACTGCACATGTTTCTGATTTTTTTTTTAAGTTTAGTCAATTTCTAGTTTAACATTTCACTGCTGTCCCTATAATTAACGACCCCGGCAGCCTGGGGCGTCGGAAGCTCTTCCGTCTGTCTGTTCTCAGCTGTGGCGGGAATGGGCGTCGGCGCGTCAGAGGCACATGTAGAATGGGGAGCACAGGTTCAGGGAAGAGCACGGGGGACTGTCCACAGGAAACTGCGTGAAGCTCCCGCCAGGCCCTCGGCGCGCGGGTGGCGGCTGCCGGCTTGGGGCCGTGAAGGCCGCGCTTCTGAGACGAAGGCCCCGGCCTGAGGAGCAGTCGCACAGCGCTGCCCGCCTCGCCCCTGCGGACTCACCGGAGGAACGCGCCAATGTAAGGGCTCTCGGCGACATTAACGCTCACCTTAAACTTCAGAGGGGAGCTGATATTTCTTGGGGTTACAACTTTTACTTAAACGCATGCACTTTAAAAGGCTTGTGGCTGGAATAAACGGCAGCAAAGCCAACCGAAGCTTGCGACCGCCTGAGCAGTCTCCCCGGGGCCCTGAGTCCCTGCCGAGGCCTCGCCCTCTAGGTGGGATGCAGGGCAGGGTCCCCCACCGGTGGGCCAGGCAGGTCTGCCTGTCACCATGGCTGCGCCCTGCAGAACGGAAGCAAGGCCACAGGCCCCGCTCTCCCGCTCCTGCCCCAGTGTCTGTGCTTCCGGCTCAGAGGTCATCGCTGAGGCTGCTTCACGTTTCAGCCGCCCCGAGAACACATTTAATTAGAATGTGGTGAGAAAGCCCTGAAAATAAAACAGAAGGGTCGCGCGCCCTCCCGGGAGCACAGCCATGCCCCTTCTCCCCCAACAGGCGTGCGTCTCCTGAGCTCCGAGGGTCCCGGGAGGCTTGCAGCCAGGGGAGCAGTGGGCAGCGGCAGCTCGTCCCGGGCTGCCCGCGGACCCTGTCACCAAGGCCCCCTTTCCTCTGACTTCTCACTGAGCCAACGGCAGCCCCACCTGGTCCCTCTCCTGTTGTTTCTCTGTCCTAAGCCTTTCCTTGTCTCAACTGTCCCCAGCTTTAATAAATGCACTCTCAAAATTAAAAAAAAAAAAGAAAAAGAAAACAGAAGAGACCAGCTAAATACATCGCTTAGCATTCTGTGGCAAACATATATATTTTAATAAAACACTTTCCTAACCAGAATAATCCCTTGTGGTGCAAATACTCATTTATAAGAAATCTCCCAAAGGGAGTTAAGGAGAAGAGGCCTTATGAAGAAAAGAGACAAAAAGAACAGGGACGTGTTTCCAGAAATCTTGTAACAGGTTTCCAGAAATCTTGTAACTTATTCTGAGGTTGATATAGACATTTTAAAGACAAAATCTTTATTTCAAATGTCTGATAATTCTTTCCTGTATTTTTGATCATTTATATCCCCCCCACCTTTGATTACCACAGATGCCATGTTTCTCATCCTGGGATTTTTCATAGGCACTATGTTGAAACGAACAGGTGAGGCTCTCCAAATGTACCCCCTCTCTGGCTTTGTGACTCACTCCCCCACCCACGGCCGCGGTGCAGGGCTGGAGCCCAGGAGAGGCTTCGCCTCTGGAAGTGGTGGCCTGACGGGACACTTGCATTCATGAGGCTGACGGCCCCAGTGGATGAAGCCGTAAGAGTGATCACTAAGGTTTGCTGGGGGTTTACTCCAGGCCGGCAACACGCAAAGAAGTTCAGGTGTCTCACCTAATCCACACGACACTTGTGAAATGTAGGGTCCTCACCCCATTCTGCAGCTGAGAAGGATGAGACCTGGGGAGCTGAAGGGATGTGTCAAGGGTCTCGTGGCTGTGAGAAGGAGCAGAACTTGAATTTGACCTCAGGTCTGTCAGCCCCAGAACTCAGCCCCTGCCCTCCACACAAGGGTCATAGACACCACGCACCCTGCATCTCTCTTCTTGGTACCCTGCCCGACACAGGCACTGTGTTTCCAGTTAGGTCCCCTGTCAGTTTTGGGTCCTGGCAGGAAGAGAGGGTACACTCCCATGGCGACCATTCAGGGAAGAGGCTGACGCGGGGGTGAAGGGAAGCACAGGAGAAGACGGACTGAACCTTCACAAGCCCGAGGCTCGACGGGAGCGGGGTAGCAACTGGAAACCAGAGGGGTGTGGTGCAGGGAGTCTTCAGAGCCGCACCCTTTAGAAGACCCCCAGAGAGGTGACAGGGGACAGCATGCTTAAATGACCTCATCTTTTCTTTACCCAGCCTCCTGCACAACTCCACTTTGAATAAAGCCCACCAGAAGATGCACTGAGGCTGGCACCCACGTCCCCCCGTCCCCGGGGGCCCAGCACAGGGACAGCTGTGAGGGAAGCCGCAAGACACGGGTACGGACAAAGGCACGCTTGCATGCACCCAGGCTGGGCCAGCTCTGCACTGGGAGAGGGTCCACACTGCACTGCTGCCCTCAGCAGGGGTCCTGGGGCGATGGAGGAGAGGCCCAGTTGGCTGGGTCACTAAGTGACCCACAGGTCCACGCTGTAGAGGACGCGCACTCAGAAAGAGAGCTGGGGTCTGCCACGTGACGCGTGCTCCTCAAAGGAGCACAGCTGACCGACAGCCATGGGCAACGCCCAGGCCGACTCCTTTTTACCTGAGATGAGATACGCATGAGTCTCTTTCATCAAAAGCTTACTAAACAAAATCAATCAGAAACAGAAAAGAAACAGAAGTCACTTGCCATCTCGGGGTCTGGTGGCGTGCCCCCCCAGCTCTCTCTGAGCCGCTCCTCTCGGGTCACACTGGCATCGTGTGCGGCTTGGGCTTTTGAAGTTCTGGCTGAGCGCTGGCGCGGCGTCTGCCACGCCGTAACACTGAAGTCCTTGGCAAACAGAGTTTCGGATGGCCACAAATGCCCCATTGCACAGGCGTGACGGCGAGCGCAGCCATGCTGCTATTGAGATGTTTAGGTCATTTTCTGGTTTTCATTCACATTAGAGGATGCTACACTTAGCCAATTTTATACAAAGAATTTTTTCACGTTTCAGGATGACATAGAAAAAAATCAAATAACTAGGTCAAAGGTATAACCCTTTGTGTAACTCGGCGACAGAGTGCCTCGCACAAAGCTGGCCACAGGACACACGGCCTCAGCCACGTCCGTGGGGAGTACCCGCGTGAGGGTTCCTGAGCAGGGGGCCCCTCCCAGGACTGTCCTCCAGGACAGTGCGAGAATCAGTGCAGCTGCACGGGCAGGTCTAAATTTTAGGGTAGCCACGTTTTTAAAAAGAAAAAAAAAGATGAAATTAAATCTAGTATTTAACCAATTATACCCCAAAATTATCATTTCAACATGGAATCAATAGGAATGTGATTAATGACATACTTTATATCCTTTATTCACGTAAACCTTTGAAATCTGGGCGAGGTTGACACAGCACAGCTCAGCTCAGACCAGCTCCGTCCCAAGTGTTCAGCAGCTGTAAGAGTGGCCACAGCCTCTGTACTGGACAGTGCAGGGCCAGAGCAGGACCCGCCGGAGACACCTGCCCCTTGGCCCTGTTTCCCAGCCCCCGTCCAGCTGGTTATAATGCCTCCCTCGCCCCATCCTGGCCTTTGAGGGGGATCAGGTGTCGGATGTAATACGGCTTCCGTACCTGGGCGCTTTAACCCCTTGCCCTTGTTCCTGCCCTGCCGCTAACAAATCGCAGCCTCCCTCCGTCCCTGCTTGTTCGGGACTCATTCATTCAGAAAGATTTATTGAGCACGTCCTAGATGTTAAGCCCTGTGCCCGAGCCGAGGGATGCAGGTGAACAAACAGACTTTTCTATGAATTAATTACAGAGCTTGTCAGTGTTCTTAGGGTCCAGTGGGGAGACAGGCTGTAATCAACAAGTATGTCATTTCAGACTGTGGTAAGTGCCATGAAGGAAACGCACACTTAAACAGTGCTAATCCACGGGTCACGGCCCCGGGGGCTTGGCCCTGGAGGGTTAGCAGGGGCTGTGCAGCCCCCGGCCAGGCCATCTGGGTGAGCCCGGAAGTGGCAGCGAGCGCTGCGTGAGAGGACCGTGGGGCCCTTCTGGCCCCAGCATCCATCAGCGACGTTAGAAAGTTTCTGGGATGACAGCAGCGGGCTAGTTCCTATGTCAGCGACTCAGTTCATCTATCAATAGTTGTGTTTATCCTCTCCGAAAACAGTTGAGGCCAGCAGGATCACAGACAGTAACAAGGAAGCGGAAAGCAGCTCATCCCTTTGTTCACCCAGTCACAGGGCAGTCCCTGCTGGGCCACCCACGGGACGCAGGGCACTGTGTCTCTAAACACGCGGGCGAGCAGGGCCAGCGTTCTCTGGCCATACTGTGCCTCTGACTGGGTGAGCTTTCCCGAAGAAGATGACGGTGTCAAGAAGGGGAAAAATCGATGCTAATCCAACTCCTTTTCTGGTTCCTAAAATGATGCGGCCCCTGTGGGCCAGGCTTTGAGCCGGGGCTGTGCTAGGGAGTAGGTGCCCTGGGGGGACGCACTCCCACGAGCGCTCAGGCCTGGTCAATCAATCAGCGAGAGGGAGCGTCGAAGGCTGCTGGGTGGAGGGCTGGGTCCAAGGGGCAGAGTGTGAGCCCTCGTCTACGCTGGGCCAGGGCGGGACCCTCCCTTCGGTCTGGAGCCCCGGGGGACAGGGTAATTTCAGCCACACTTGATGGAACCTATGCATCACTGTCTTCCCCACCAGCTCTCAAATTAAACTTTGATGTACAAAGTTAAACAAAAATGAGATAAAAATTGGCAGAGGTTGAAGAGGGTCAAAGTAGTCAAAACACAAGGTAGACTATTGCTCCTTTTGATTTATGTTACTCTGCACACATAAAAATAAAATAAAATTACAAATCTCCCTGAGATGTTCTCCCTGAGAACGAGGCATTGCTAATTTATTTGCAACAGACTCCCAGGTTTCTCGCCCGGGGAGGGGGTGCTGCAGCGAACAATAGGACCTCAAAAGTGTGCTGAAGGGGGAGCCTTTACAAAATTAGCGCCCTTAGGCGGCCGCAGCCGTACTGAGGCTCTCGGGGCATTTCTGACGTCGCAGACTGAGGGAGCTTATTTAAACTGCACAAGTCCCCAAGGGGTGCAGCACAGAGATCGTATCACCCCACCCCCTTGACAGCTGAGAAAACTGAGGCTTAGAGAAAAGGTGCGTTTCGGTAAATATCATTGTGCCGGGTAAGAGCCGGGACACAGACCCGAAAGGCCCCTCCTGCAGGCCGCACCCCTGGTGAGAGAGAAAACCAGCAAGAAAAATGACTAAAAATAAAGTGAGCTAAAGGGCAGAGTGAGCTGCCGGGAGGAAAACGAAGCCGGCCGGGGGGGATAACGGGATGGGGCCTGCAGAGCCAACAGAGGGCGGGCACCAGGCTTCCATTTCTAAAAGCTCCCGCAGCTATACCAGGAGTTAGCTTAGGGGCAAAGGCGAGAGCTGGGGGCCAGCGAGTAGGCAGTGATGACTGTCCAGGCTTGGGCCAGGGTGGTGGGTAGCAGTGCGAGGAAGAGCCAAGATCCGTTTTGAGGGTGAAGAATCTAGGAGGGTCTCTGGCTTCTCTGGTGCCCTGTGCACAGCATTGCCTGCAGCTGCACCCAAACCCCAGAGGGAAGCAGAGACAGGGGCTGAGATGGCACTGCCAGGAAGGGGGTGTTCTAGAAAGGAGGGCACCTGGTCTAACAGCGCGCGCACGCGCACGTGTGTGTGTGAGAGAGACAGAGACAGAGACGGACACAGAGACAGAGTGCACCGTGACACGCATTGCTGTCCCCGGCCTTATGTTTTCCGATTACTTGGGAAAGTCCGCACGCAGCCCACCTGCTCTGTTCCTCCCTAAGCCTCTAGTCCAGTTTCCTCTCCGCTGTTCCACAGCGACCGCCCCCCCACCCCGAGACCCCCGAGACCCCTCCTCCACCCCTTTGCCATGCAGCCTGTGGCCCACATCGGAGCTGTCCCAGGACAGGTGCGCCAGACAGAAGAGCTTTCTGACATGGCGGCACTGCAGCGGGTCCTGGATGCCCAGCTGCCTGGCACTCCGGGATAGGTCTCTACGCACATGCAGCCACTGTGGGCAGAGGCCAGGATGGGGTTTACGGGGACGTGAGGTGCAGTCTTAGACCTACATCCTGATGTGACCACGGCTGCTGCACGGCCTCCCCCTCCTGCTGGTGCACAAACCCAGCAGTTTCTGACAGTGTGCTCGTAATGGAATCGTCCCCTCAAACCAGCAAATGATGGCAACAACGGCAAGGGAATGAAATGAGAATGCCCGGTGGACACAAAAACTCTACAACCCGATGCCACACGGGTGGAGACGCAGGGGAGAGAGCTCGAGGCCTGTGCCACAGGTCAGCTGCCAGGTGGAACCACAGGGGAGCTCTGGAGACACCGCACAAGGCAGAGTAAAGTCACTGTCGGGGACACTTGGGCCCCACCCTCAGGCCGGTGACTTCCTCCTCCTCCGTGCTTTGGGAAGATGGGAGCACGACCCAGCGGAGGGCTGTGTGAATGCGAACCTAAACCAGGGGATTTGAGGAAAGTATTTTGTTAAACACAGACCCCACCTTCCCCTCCCGTCTGGCTCACAGAGCAGAAGTGGGTCAGGGGGCCACCTTTCCTTTACGCTGTCCAAGTCCTGCGGGTTCTGACACGCGTGTGGGTCCAGGTGCCCACGACCACAGTCCGGGTGCAGCAGTGCCTTCACCCTCCTGAAACCGATGCTCGTGTGTTCCCTTCACACACGCTCCTCCCCTACCCCGGCCCCAGGAACGCTGAGGAGCTCTCCGTCACCACGCGTGCCTCTTCCTGAGAGTCACGGAGGCGGAGCCACACGGTACATAACCTTCCGGAACCAGCTTCTTCCCCCGGCACGAAGCTCCACGAGTCATCCGAGCCGTCACATTCATGAGTGCTTGTTTCTCTCTGGTGCCGAGTGCAGCCCCATTGTACAGATACACCACAGTGCGCCTGCCCGGTCTCCCTTTGAAGGACATCTGGGCTTTCCCCCAGTTTGGCACTTACGAATAATGCTGCAACGAGTGTCTGCATGCAGGCTTTTGTATAAAGATAGACTTTTACTTCTCCTGGGTGAACGGCCCTGGCCCATCGCTCCAGCTCCCACGGTGGTACTTTCCGAGAAGCGGGCAGCGTCCTGCCTCCTGCCCTCTGTGACACCTTATTTTCCTGAGGACCAACCCAGATATAGATCAGAGAAGAAGCAACTTCCTTCTTCTGGCCCAGACTGCAGATCCCCTTGTCAGCTACCACACACCTACCCAGGTTTTTAAACAATATTTGTTTACTTTGTTCTAACTAAATAAAGGAATACGTATTTGTAATAGAAAATGTAGAAAATAAAACATTTAAATGATTTCATCTGTAATTCTTCCACTGAGAGAAGATACATCAACATATTTGCATCCTATTTTATTAATTTTACATTTTTTATAACAAAACTATGACCTTAGTATTTATTCATTCCAATATTTGCTTAACAATATGTCAGGAATATTTGTGTGTCATTATTATTCTCTGAAAGCATTTTTCACTGGTTGCGCGGTGTTCCACTATTTATTTACCCAACCTGCCATCACGGGGCATTTAAGGTGTTTCAGGCACCTTGCAATGGAGGCGGGCCCATGCAAGCACTCCTGCACCTCTGACTGTTTCCTTAGGGAAACCTCAGGACCTCTGCTGGGCCAGTTGGGAAAGCGTCCTCCCCCTGCTGGGGCCACCTGGCTGGTAGGGTGTCAGCCCAGAAGCTGGAGCCGCTGTGCTGACTTCTCGAGAATGAGGTCACTGCGGCAGTGGGCAGGAGGAGGGGAGAGATGCTTTTAGATGTCATCCAGACACACAGATCCAGCTGTACCTGGACACCCGGCAGAGGACATGTCTACCAGGACGTGTCATCTCATCCAGTTTGAGTGGGATGTCTTTCACCTGCCACCACAACTGCGGGTGGAGGGGGGGCACGGACGGTGAAGAGACAAAGTATACGGCCCGAGAGCCAGAGGCGCACCTCCCATGACGGCAATGGTCACCGAGCCTCTGACGCCAACCCTTCTGCAGTGCCATGGGGGCCGCTACCTTGGGAGTCCGCCTCTTTCCCTGCTGAAGCCTCTGAGCACTGGAAAGTCCCCTCCCGTTAGCTAAACATGTGTTTTCTTGTGCCTTTTATTTGCTGATGAAGGCAGCCAATGCAAGCATTTCTGCTGAGGGCGGCCAGTGGCCAGCGGTAGCCCACTTCGCCCCCACCTCTGCCGGTGGCAGCAGTGCTCCCCCAGGACTGCAGCTGCCGCGCCAGCTCGTGCACCCCACCGGCACTGGCGTACAGGGTGAGGGCCTGAAGCAGCACCGGGTTCCAGGCCTCTCATCCTCAGTTTCCCTCGCTCCGTGGTGGACTGAGAGAGAGGGCTCGTTCAGCACGAAGCTGTCTTATCCTCCGATTAGCAAATGTCTGCGGAGTCTTTAAAGCAGTTTCTATCATAATAAAAATAATTTAACTTATAACCTCAGAAAGAGATAGGCATGGGAGTCTTTATAAAGCACAGAAATCCAGATGAGCATAATTTGAAAGTAATTTGAATTGTAATGAGTATTTTTAATGTAAGCAGGCAGGAGGAAAAACTTGCTGGGCTCTGAGGTAGTGCACACACCCAAATATGTCTTCTGACAGAAATATTAGATTTGAGGGAATTCAAGCGGGTGCAGATATCGGTGGCATGAATGGGAGAGAAAGGGGCTTTTCTGTGGCTACCGGTTGGGGGTTTCATCAGGAAAAGAAAGGCAACCATTGTGCTGTGTGGTCCAGGTCACGGTAGGTCTAGCCCCTAAATGGAAACCAGGGACAAGATGTGGCCAGTTGAGAACAGTGAGAGGTTCTTATAAGGCCTCACAGAAAGATGAGCTGCAAGGGCCCTTAGGGATAAGGAGGTACAGGTCCCCAAACACCAGGCATCCGATACCACCATCCGCCAAGTATCTGCACTCGCGTGTACCCAGGGCACCTGTCCCATTTGTTCCGTTCTTTGCACTCACAGAGTCACTTGAAAGGAGCCTTTATATCATAGCCATAGATGCAAGGCCGCGGTCACGTGCCTTGAATAATGTGAAAACAAGACACTACTAAACGCTAGCTAGAGGCCTGTGCTTGCCTGGAGCGCAGGGTCTCAGGTCCGTTCCCTTTCAGCTGACAAAGATGAGAAAAGTGTGAGAAACCTGTTAAAGATGTCTAGGCACCAGACTTAGCCTGTGGCCTTGTGAAATCAGAAGGGGGAGAGAGAGAGAATTGCGAGGTGGGCAAACTTCTCAATGTGGTGTCCACGCCACTGAATGGGCTGTCCCGGTGCTGCTGCTGCAGACCTCTCCAACCCCCCGGGTCTGTCGCCACGCACCCACGCTCACCCTTTGACAGGCGGGAGCGCCGAGGACCTGCGAGGGGAAGCAGCTCCCCCGCCGCCCCAGCAGCCTTCTGGCTCCTCGTCCACACTGGTCCCGTGCTGACCATCGCCGGAGCCACGTGCCCGTCAGCTCTGAGATGAGCGCTGGGCGACCACAGTGTGGCCAGGGCGACCCAGGGCAGGTGTTCGACCCTCCTGCAGGAAGACAGCACAGGAGCGGCCTCCATGCACGCACACAGACCAGGCCCCACAGTGCCAGGCTGGCGGCCGAGGGCCCCACGGCCCATCTCAAGCAGAAGCACTCTCGGCTCAGGGCGCGGTGCTTCCTGGCTTGAAATATGGTTTCTAGAGTGGCAGCTGATCCCCCCAAAGACAATGCTTAAAAATCTGTAAGTTTCTGAAATAATCTCCAGCCCTCAAAAAAAGACACGCTTACATCAAAACCTCCTGTGTTGGCCCTGCGCTCACCGGGTGTCTTGGTGCAGCTCCCCTGCACGGCAGGTCCCCGCCCCTTCCCAAGCAGCGGTCTCGGCGGGATGCACCGCCGAGGGGCCCACAGCCTGGCACTGTCCATCACGGCCGCATTTTTAATCGTCCCTATGCTTAAGCAGAGCAGAATTTCACCTCAGTGGCAGGCGTGCGGAAGGCTGAAAGCTTCGTTAGCTCTAGAGAACTTCAGGGCCTACAGCCCTGTCCGCCCCAGGTCAGTGGGTAGGTGTCCTTTTTGGGCAAATACCCGTTCTCCACTTGGGCGTCATCAATGCGTGGCTGGCAGCCCTCCCAGCCCTGAGACTGTGCACTTCATTCTGTTACAGGGTTTTCCAGACTGAAAGACACCTAGTTCAAAGGCACTGTAAGTCCAGGTGCAGCTCGATCCAGGTGTCCATCAATCACCAGAGATCAATCCATGCGTCCTCACTGAGCACCTGCTGAGGGCTGAGCCCTGCGCAGGTCTTTCCTGTAAAGGCAGAGGTCCTTGTCTTCAGGGGCCTTTAAAGCTGGTTAGGAAGGCACATGCTTTAAGAGGTCTATTGACTGTAAGACAAATAATAACATAAGATGATGCTGTAAGACATCTGTTCTTTCACTAACGAACTCACTTTTCATTAGTTGCTCACTTGTGCTGATAATTCAAAAATAATTCTTTCTATACATTCTTCTGTACCAAGCACTGTGGTGACTTGGGGACACACAGGAGTACAGGGCACGTGGCCTCCAATCTCCAGGAGTTCACCTTCTTTGGGGTAGAGTGACTCTTGGGAGGGACCCAGGGAACAAGCCGGGTCTGAGTGTGGCCCCACCCGCTTGAGACTGGGGACACAGAGCCTGCAGCCAGCGACTCTGGGGGCTGGCGCGCTGGGCAGTGGTTCTATCACAGCCCCTTGCATGAAGGACCTGTCTCACGTGGCAGCAATAGTTCCCCATGGCTGCTGTAACGAATTTCCACAAACTGATGATTTAAAACAACAGACGTTCATTCTCTCACAGCTCCGGAGGCCGGAAGCCCAAAGCCAGCGTCACTAGCCCCAAACGAGGGAACGGCAGGGCCGCGCTCTCTGAGGTCGCTCTGGGGCGGAGGTGGGGAGATCTGTTCCATGTTGCTTCTAGCTTCCGGTGGCAGCTGACATTCTTCGGCTTGTGGTTGTCTTTCTCCAGTATTCAGTGCCAGCAACATTGACAGGAGCCAGCATCGCGAGCCCTCGAAGGAGCCCCCAGAGTGGAGGTGCTGGCTGGTCCAGGCGAAGGAAGAGCAGCAGCACGGGTACTGGGACGTGCCGGGCTCAGGGAAGGGCACTGCCGGGGCCGGTTGAGGGCCGAGCCCAAGTGACAGCGGGCAGGCATCCTGGGAAAGGAAAGGGGCTGCCAGGAGCCCTGTCCCCTCCTGCAGGCCCACCACCCCGGAGCAGAACGCCTCATCAGATTGTGTACGCAGTGCTGTGGCATGCCTGGCACCCAGCCCCTCCGTGGAGCAAAGCCGAGAACTTCACTGGACTGTCCCCCACCGCCGCCCAGGGCACCATGGCGGAGGCCTTCCTCAGGCACTGCGTGCCGGCCCTGCCCCCAGCCCCACACCGGCCTCTCTGTTAGGCTCCACCCGTCGTGGTGCACAAACTAGGCAAAGGCACTCTTCTACCCCCAACTCCAGCGAAGCATTAAGTGACAGAGAAAGTTAAGTTCAACACTTGGGGAAATTGAATTTATCTTGGAAGTGTTTTATTCTTCCAAAAGTTCACTTTGGCAAAGTCTAATGTATGGAAAAGCATGAAATACTACGGCTGTAGATGGGGCCGGTTCTGCTGCGCATTAGCCGCAGGGTCCAAGCCGGCCTCGCGCCCGTCAGCCACTCTCTTTAACTCAAACGCCCATCAATGCCCCTGCTAAATGGGAGCCTCCCGCACATCGCATCTTATCATAATGTCACAAAACCCATAGAATTACAAATCAGGTTTAAGGCAGAAACCATGACAGCCGAATATGAGTACACAAAAAGTCCATTAAGTATCCGTCTTCATTTAGCCTCCCCATTCCAACCTACCTCTCGGCGCAGCCCCACTCCGAGCCGCGCTCAGCTCGCGGGAGCCTGAGACCCATTTGAGAGTGGACTGAAATATAAATGACAGTGGGCACACACGCACACAGACAACTGTATAAAATATTTACATAAAGACAGGAAAGAACAGAGGGTTGCTGCAGAGCCTTTGGCAGACCCAGCCTTGGGGAATTTAGCAGCTTGAGATTCATTACAAATTTCATCTTTAATGTTATTTTTAGTTCAATATTTTGTAGCACTCAGAAGTAAATCTTGGTGCACTGTCTCCTATGCCCTAGCTTCCTCTCCTCCGGTGTTGGATCCTTCAGTTTTACTGAAACCTAATACGTTTTCAATAAAATTGATTTGTGACGTCGTAATGCTGTTTGCTACTGTCTCCCGTTCCTGATGTAATGCGGAGAGAGCTCCTGCACGATCTGGCAAACGGGGCGATGGCTCTTGATTGTGGGATAAATGGGCAGAACTCAGACACCTCCCTGCTGCGGCCATCTCTCCTCCTCTCTGTGCTCTGCCATTTTGACGTCCAGCCGAGACGGTCATCGTCTGCAGGAGGGTACAAAGGAGAGGAAGAACCTCAGTTTTACATACTTCCTGTCCAGCTGCTCTCTCAGCATGACTTTCCCTTTGGAAATTTCCAGCAAGTGTGCCGCCTCCATGTGACATCTGAAAAAGGCACCTGTCCCCAGGGAGGGGCAGGAGTGGACCGAAGCTCTGTCCTCCGGTCCTCCCGCAGCTCTTCAGTCTCTTCAGGAGATTCAGGGAGAGTTAACAAAATCTCATCCAGCAAAAGCTGACTGGCTGCTCAACCCGCCCCTTGGGCTTATGAACTTGAAGCCCTTGAGAAAGGGACAGAACCCAGAGAATTCCTGGTGATTCTGACCCACCAGGGCTTGGGGGCTCTCGAATGCCGCATCAGGGCAGTCACTCCGGACTTCTGGCCCGGGGCCGTGAGGGAGAGGCGAGTGAGACTCGGGTGGAAGCTCAGAGCAGCCGGAGAAATGGGCTTTCAATTCGAGGCTCAGCACGTATGCCAGACGAGACTCGGGAGCCAGCTCTCGGAGCCTTGATTTTCCACATCGAAAGTGGGCCAGCTGCCCTTTGCCTCCCAACTTCACAGGATGTCTGAGGGGGACAGCGTAAAAGAACTCTCAGCACTAAGGCTGTTTCCACATGCAAGAGCAGAAGGAGAGAACTGGGCTGGTTATCTGGGTAATTTACAACCCAATGACGCCTACTGGTTTTAACGCAAAGAGATGGCAGACGTGTCAATGCTGGAAGGACGCATACCCAGGTGACTGAAGCAAGGATTTACGGAGAAGGTGCTCCCCTGTGAAACCTGCAAGGGGAGGTGGGGGGAGGGAGTCAGGCAAAGGTGCCGCTCGAACTCAGCCTGGTGGGGATGCCAGAGTGGCGGTGGCACCAAGAGTTGTCCCGCCCTCCTGTATTAGTCCTCCACTGGCTGAGGCCACCTCCACGGGGAACAAGTTCACCTCCCAGGTGTTCCCAGGTGAGGTGATTCCCAAGGGTTGAGGACAGTCCTCAGGAGATGTGTTGACTTGTCACAACTCCACACTCACAGCAGCCTGAGGTGAGCACCTCAGCACGGACAGGCAGATCCGGACAGGACACCACGGGCGCCCGCCGCAGGTGGGCACGGCCACCCAGTGAAACCACGTGCTATCATGCCCCCCATGGAGCCAAGACCGGCACTTCGACCAGGAAGGCAATGAAAGTCCCCGCCTTCCTGTGCGACTGGGAGCATCTCGGAGCTAAACATGGCGGCTCAGAGCGGTTCAGGTGGACGGGGGGCTGGTGTTTTCAGGATGCGTCCAGGAGAGGAAACAGCAGAGAGACCATTTCTGCCATGTCCTATGATGTGACACTGTTCCACCACTGTCACCTTCGATACTATGTGTGAAGCGTTTTACACCAAGTCCGGCACCATTCAATCAATGTTTGCTTATTATTATCACTATTTTTCTAAATGGGGAGGTCAGACCAGTCAGCTGGGTTTTTCTTTTTTCACAAAAACTCAGATGAGAGAATCATGGTGCAGGAGAGAGGCTTCGACTCCCCAGTGAACTTGGGGTGGTGAGTGTGCACTTGGCCGAGCTGGGGCGGCGACGCACACAGGTTCCCTGGCAGGTCACCTTGCCCCAAGCACAGCGGCCACTGTGGTGAGGCGTGAGGCAGGGTCCCGGGGCAGGACCGGGGCTGGGAGAGGGAGCTCCGTGCTGAAGGAGCCGGGGCACTGCCCACGCCCGGGCAGGGGCTGGGCAGCAGCCTGTCGCCGGGCAGGGAACAGAGGGCTGGCTCTGCACTGCCCGGCCTTTACAAGGTAGTTCATGTCGTCTTCGGCACTTTGCAGTGGACCGTGAGCAGCAGATGGAGGTTGTCCTGACCTCCTGCTCTCCTCATTCTGGCACTGGGTGCTAAGTCTCCCCATGTCAGCATCGCCATGGCATCAAGAGTGGGTGACCAGCAACTGCTCGGGGGTTTCTTCCCCGATCTCAGGGTCTTCTCAAACTCTGAAGACTCTCTGGGCACAGAGACCTCCCACGACTCCTTCCATGCTGCTACTGGGGACTGAACCAGCCAGACCTCTCTGCCTCCCTCACGCACCGGCCGCACTGGAGATAGTGGCCCATGCTCCCTTGGTGTCGCAGGCTCTCCCTCACCAGCCCAGGCCTCCTCCCTGCTGGCCAGGTCTCTCCAGTCTGTCCCCAGGCCCAGGTCCACACCAACTGCTTAGGGAAGTTCTACTCTCTGACTCCCACGGATGCTTTGTTTCATTTTCACTGATGAAAAACATTCTCCATCTTCTCTCTCGAGCCCGAGAGGAGAGATTTTGGGATAGCCGGTGCATTCTGGAGGCCGTCCTGGAAGGGTGTGGGTGGGGGTGGGAGATGCATGGTGGCAGTTTCCTGACTCTGCCATGACTGTCGTGGTGCCCTGTGTTCCTGGACTCACACCATCGTGGGTGCTGGGCCAAGCCCTGAACAGGCTGTCTCTCCACCAGCAGCACCCCCTCCTGCCCACTTCTTGCACAGCAGCCACAGTTCCACTTTCCAGGGTCCCACGCGCCTGTGGCCATCCTCAGTGACTGAATACCCGCTGAGAGCGTCGGCTCCCGAGTACGGTGGGACAGGCTCTGGTGAGCACGCCCCTCACCGCCAGGCTGTTCCCATGCTGGCCTTGGGAAGAGAGGTCAGAGATGGAGGTGGTCTTCCCAGTCAGCAGCCTCATGCTGGAGTCACAGGGGTGGACACGGTGGGGTCCAGGCACACCTGTGGCTCAGCTTTCTGGGGCTTGAGGTGAGAGAATGGACGTGCCAGGGCACTGAGCAGGGACTGAGCCAGGGTTCCTGTTTCCTCCTGCGCATGATAGATGTGGCCATCGTCTGCTGTTCCGGCCTCAGGGCCGTCCGAAGGCAGAGGGGAGGCTGCCCCTGGGCCAGGGGGCTCTTCCGTAGCCCCTGCTCCAGAATCATTTGCCGCATCCCCTTCAGCAGAGATCAACTGAGAGCCCACGTGGCCTGCGGTCTCTAGACTTGGGGGGCGCAGAGGAGCACGCAATGCAGCCTCCTCGTCGTGCCTCACCGAGCAGGAGGGGTGGGAACTAGGAACAGGAGAGCACGGGGTAGCAGGTGCTATTTGGGACAGAGGGCTGAGTGCTCCTGGCACAACACAGGTGGGTTAGCTCGAGAGGCAGTGTGGTTGTGCCCAGCACGTACGCAGGACAGATGCGTGAGGAGCCTGGCGCCTTCTTCCTCAGGAAGGTGCCTCCCAGACAGGCTGAGGTCCAAGGGAGCAAGGGTCAGCCCAGAGCTGTGTGTAGCACAGCAGGTGCAGCAGGCACCCCTGCCCCCCACCCATATGTCACATCCGCAGCCTCCCAACTGCTCCCTCACAGGTAGCGCGTCCCCAGTGCGAGCCCCTCTAGCCACAGAAGGCTGCCAAGTCTGCAGCAAGGCCAGCCAGGATGCCAGGGAGGCAGCACCCCAGGGCCTCATCCCTCATCCAAGAACAACCTCCTGCCCCACTGGGGGGACCACCTGTGCCCGTTGGGCATCATGTCCCAATCGGTCTCAGCAGCAACCTGCTCACTGCCTCCCCTCCCTTGCCTCCGTTTCCCACTCCCCTGTGGGCGTTTTCTGGGATCCCCTCCCAAGCACACTCATACTAGCGCCCTTGCCCAGGAGCCCAACTGACGCACGTGTGTCCACGGGCACTTCCGCTGGTCTGCCTCTTCCCTACCTGCCAGCGGGTCACTGGGGCAAAAGCCAGCCTCCTCTGAGCCCGGAGGCCTTGCCCCTCCCCCACCCAGCCTCCCCGTCATGCCCATGCCCCTTGTTTACCAAATGTGCAGTTTTGGTTATGTTACTATAAAAATCAAGCAGCTGGCAATTCCGGCTTGATTAGCAGGTCTCCAGTTTTGATTAGTAAATTACTGTGGTAATCAAGGTTAATTCTCGTTGCTCTGCTCAGCAATAGATTTTGTATTTTGCAAGGAAGCGGTTTTCCTGCCTGGGCTGGAGAACCTTTGTGAAAGGGTCCCAAAGGCAGGGGGGGCGCCTGCAAGCCCCCTCTGTCCATCCTACCTTTAATGGGCCCTGTCCTTGAATCAGGGAGCCTGGATGCGGCTCCAGAGGCCCACGCGTCCTGACCACAGGCTTCGGGGCCCGTGGCACTGCTGGGCTGAGGGACATCTGTGAACGCCTCAGGGTGGGGTTGAGGAAGACGGGCTTCTGTCCAAGAGACACTCAAGCTTGCAAGAAAGCTCTGAGGACGGTGGCACCTGGCAGCTGCCTCTCGCTTCTGACTTTGCCCTGGGTCCAGTGGGTGGGCTGAGCAGCCTGGATGAGTTGGAACGGAGGTGCCCCGGCCCACCGATCGAAAACCAGAACAAGAGAGGGAGGAGGCTGCGCAGCCCGGCCAGGTCCTCTCGGCGGGACCGCTCTCCCACTTGCAGGCCCCCGTGCTGTGATCACTAAATGTCAGCTGCGGGTGTTCTGTCTCCAGTGGGTGTCCTCGGTTTTCAGTATCTCCAGGGGGGAGGCGACTGTCAGTCCACAGAGGTCCAGTAAGGCTTGTCAGCAGGAAGGCTGTGCGGCAGTCAGGCCTACGCTGGCCGGCGGGGCCATGCCTGGCCCCACCGCCGTGTGAGTCGAAGGGAGCTTCCTCCCCAGGCCTCCCTCAGCCGCGCATCCACAAGCGCCGGCCGCTTGCACGGCTGGGTGTGGAGGTGGAACTCCTCGCCCCTCCTCTGTCAGCAGGATTTGGCGTGTGCGCCGGCCGGCCGGCTACAGAGAGCAGCAAATTAAAACTCAGGCCTTGCCTTCTTGACTTGGCTACCCTGGCAGTCTTGGGAAGGGCTTTCTTTCTTGGTGTCTCCCCTCCCCACAGGGCCCTTCCCAATGTCTGGAGCCCCTAAGGCGCCAGAGCACCTTACAAAGTGGGGGCAGGGTGAGACGGGGCTCTGGGCCAGAGGGGCTGGGGCACACACTCCCGACTGGAGTGCTGGGTCTCAATTCTCAGCATTCCCTTGCGACCACATCCCACGTGCAGATGGCTGCTCTGGGAAGGCCAAGACGTACCCAAACCTCCCTGCAACGATGCCCTGCTGGCCTCCACTGGGCAGAAGGTGAAAAGGCCCCCCTGCCCTTCCCTACAAGATCTGGGTGCCGTAAGAGCCCTCAGGCCTTCCTCTCTGTTTTTTCACAGCCACGTAAACCCTCCCACCCTTAAAGCTTCCTTCTGTCACCAGGCTCCTGACATGTCCTTCGGAGCCATGTGGACAAAGCCCCGTGAACACCGAGCGCACTCTCGGGCCAGGGCCAGAGTCCAAAAACACACCAAACTCTCCGGGTCTCCTTGCCCACGAGTGATTTGGTTTGCACATTTGTCTGGTGGTGGGGACAGGGGACCATCTGGGGAACCTGCAGCTTGGGCTGGGGACCCAGTTCACGTCTCACCCTGAGCCAGGGTGGTGGCCAGTCTCAGGCCCCACCCAGCCTGGTCTATGTGGCCCGTCACCTGCCAGCTGCAGGCCCAGGGTAAGGCACTCCCACTTACTGCTTTGTGCCTTTGCGCCTCATTTGTCTCACCTGTAACATGGGCGTTACAGTGACAGCGATTAACTCGGGCTGTGTGAGGGTGAGGTGACGCATATAAAAGGCTTTAGCTGTTTGAAAGGAGTGGCGCCTAGCTGCCATCCACTGTGATTATTTTACGAGTAACAGTGCTCCAACAGGGCAGCCCTACGGCCCATCCCGCGTTTGTTTCATGTTGGCCGACAGGCTGTTTGCCAAGCAAGCAACGTGGCCCAGCCCGGGGCCCGCGTGGCAGAGCGGGCCCCTGGGAGGCATGGCGGCTCGGGTCCATCCCTGGACAAACCTCCCACGCACACCTTTACCCTCCCACTGTTGACTCTGATACTGGTTACCGGCCTCGGGGAGAAGCTCCTTGTCATGCTTAGGGAACACTTCCTTTCTCACTCAGAAATGAAAATGTGTTCCTCAGTTACCATCTTCCCTGTAATTCAGCTAAAACACTTTGGCTACCTTGGTACCCAAATGACTTATTCATCCAGGTGTACTTGTGAATTTTCTTTGTCCAAACTTGTCAGTGGTCTGCTTCTCCAGATGTTCGCATCTCCTTGTCCCTCACTTCCTGTGTCCACTGGATCCCCCGTCTTTCTCTGCCCCTTTTGAATTGACTGAAAACCCCAGCAGCATGGGCAGGGAGAGGGAAGGGGGTCCCCTCGAGGGAAGGACTATCAGGGAGTAGACGGAGAGTCCAAGGACCACATGGTTCTCTGAGCTGCCAGATATCACGAGCAGCGAGTCACACTAAAGAGCACTGTCCAAGATTAAATTTTACAGATTTGCTTAGCATCACGTAGATCTTCCTTTGTACACTAAGGTCAACAGAGAAAAGCCCCATCAGGCTGATGTCGTGTTGAAGTTGTCACCCTATGTCCTGCAGCGAGACTGCTGAACCAGAACCCAGGAAGCAGGGCTTTTGGCATTGCCCTCCTGTTAGTGATCACAGTTTATGTCACTTTGCCAAACAAAATTATAAGCAAAATGGATGTTTTGGGTCAGAGTGCGGCAAAAAAAATATATAGCTGCGTTTCCTTCAATAAATCTGCCCTCTTCTGCCCGGACAAAGACAAACAACCTGTAGTGATTGACGTTTTCACCACTAAATTATACTATGTCTACTTCTAGAAGAAACGTCTCCATTCCAAAATTAGCTAACCATCAAGATAACATAAAGTAACTTGAACACGGTGTCATTTCACAAAGATATTGATTCATGCAGACTTACTGGATTAATAACTGGTTTCCCATAAAAGGAGTAGTCACTATGTCTTTGGTAGACGGAAAAAATATACACTTTAGAACAATGCATATTGGTACATTTAGGCCTGACTGCCGAGCTTGAATAAACAGAACAGATTTCAGGGGCAACGTTGCAAATGTAGAGAGAGGTGACACCATGCAGCTTACGAATGGGTCCAGGGTGATGGAGAGCTAATAAAAAAAGACAACCGTTTATTTATTTGGGGCCTTTTATTTTACTCTGTTGAATTACACAAAGCTCTAATTTTTCATGGAAGTCAATCTGTATAAAAGTTCAACTGATTGAAGCATATATTTAATTCCAAAATGTCTTTCCTGTCAACCTCAGCCTCCTCAGAGGTGAACAACCCCGGGCGCCCTGAGTAGCGAGGAGGTTTGGCTCCAGTTCCGCAGTCAGAGCAGAGGCGCAGGCGCAGGCAGCAGGGGGTTTCATCAGTGACGGCCATCCACTCCTTCCTCCTTGAGGGCTGGTTTTGCCAACTGGTTGGGAAAATATGTTTCTTTGCCTTTTTTAAAACTGCTTTCTTCAGTGAAGTTCCATGGTAATAAAGCACTTTAAATTAACATTCCGAGTTACTCATCAAACAAATTATCCCAAGTGTCGAGGATAAAATCCCAACGCCTAACCATAGGGTCGGCGTGATTCCTCTCAGCTGGTTTTTCTCAACTCACCTCTCTCCACTCTTGTCCTTGCCAAGTGCAGGGTTGGCCCTGTGTGTCCCTTGCACATGTCGTCTCGGTCCACCGCCGCCCGCCGCCTGGGCTCTTTTTCCAGCGCCTCACATTGCCGCATCCTTCCCACCAAACCTCTTCTCCTTGGAGACACCTTCCCTGACCAAACCTCTTCTCCTTGGAGACACCTTCCCTGACCATCCACGTTTCTAGAAAAATACCCACAACTTCATTATCCAGTCTTATGTCATTATGGCACTTTCCCACTGTCACCTCCCCCCACTGCAGTATGACTTTCTTGGGGACTGGCAGGGGCTGTGGCCCTGAGGCCTCACACAGGATGGAAACACAGAAGGCGCTCTACAACGGAATGGAAACATTCCTGGGAGAAAGCCTCAGAAACAAAAAGTTTTCGTCTTGACTCCATTCCAACTTTCCGCCGTGTCACTGTGCGACAATTATCTTCTTTGTCTCAGCTTCTTGTCTTTTAAATAACAAGAGCCTGTCCACTTGCTGCCCGGCAATGGTGCACAGATTAACTTGTAAAACCAAACAAAACAGAACTATTTACTGAGTTATTGGCTTTTAAGGCACTTTTCTGGATTATTCACAACAGGATTAAGAGGTGGGAGTTCATTAATATAAAAAACGAGCCGCTATGGTCAGGAAGCCACGTCTCACCCAAGGAGCGAAGCCAGCCCAGCTTGTCAGGCATCTCTTTGGAAGCGGCCACGGGGCCCTCAGGACTCCAACAGCCCGCTTCCCGCTGATCTGTTAGTGTCGAGGCTGGACACTGTTTCTGCAATTGAACACCAGGTTAAGTAGCTGTATCAAAAATGAATATTTTTAAAGCACTAGAATCACACACCATGAGATGGCCACCAAGGAGAGACACGTGGGAATGTCACTGGCCCAAAGTCCTCGTGCCAGGTACTTCAAAAGGCCAAAACCCAAAATGTCAGTCTGGAGGAAGGAAAGCGTTACTGATCAAGACGGTGCCCACCAGGATGACAGGACCCTGCTGGCGCCTCCCGTCCCACCTGCTCGCTGCACCAGGCCAAGGGTTACAAGGGTTTGGGGGGACCAGGGATGTGGGATGCGGGTTGCAGGCTTTAACTGGAGGACCTGGGGGCTTGGCTGTTTATGGGAAAGGGGTGTCAGCACCGATCTTCCTGGACAGCAGATCCTGAGCCTCTGAATGTTTCCGGTGTTCAAGTTCCAGTCGTGCCCAGTCCTTGGGGTCAGCGGGGGGCGGTGGAGTGGAGGCAACACTTTGGTTCTGGGCAGCCGGGGGTCAGGGTGCCCTCCTCTGCGCAGGATGCGGCTACGGGACCCGCGGTTTGGGTCCGTGGTCTCCGGAAAACGCACCTCAGTATCTCGTTAGCTGGCTCTGCGGTTACAGGTTCAACCGGCAGGGCAGGCTCCTCGCCTGGGTCGACAGCCAAGGGCTCTCGAGGGTGGTTCTCCTTGGGTGAAAGTTAGTTAATAAATCCAGGACCAAATTATACTTTGAGGAAAAAAGACA